>JAMPIV010014412.1:0-14187 GCA_024509875.1 Oreohelix idahoensis
ATGCACAGTCTGTGTTCCCCAGACGGTTTCCTCAACAAAACTACACTGGAGCTAAAAGAAGATTCACTGTGTGAAATAATCCCCTCCTTCAACAAATAATCTATTTCTTCTTTCAATGCCTTCTCCTTCGCGAACGGAATAGAATAGGCTCTCATACAGATTGGGTTTGAGTCTACCAGTTTCATGTCATACTGTAGCAAATTTGTATGTCCTGGTTTATCTGTTAATACATCTGTATGTTCCTCCAGAACCTGTTGAACTCTCTCCCTCTGATTTTTAGTCAGGTGCTTACTGACTTTTACCTGTGCGGCTGTTTCACAAGGATGTAATGGGTATTCATGTGAGGTGAGTGGTTCCTTTTGCATTTGAGTTGCGATAGCCAAGGTCAGTAAGGGGGTGCTTTCCTGGAGTGGTCTGTCCAGATACTTCTTTAAAAGGTTTACATGATAAACTTTCTCCTTCCCCTTTTTGTCAATTTTATAGTTTGTTCTAGACACCTTCTCTAGAACCGTATATGGACCTTGCCATCCAATTTGTAATTTATTCTGGCTGCCGGGTAGTAGAAGAAGCACCTTCTCTCCCACAGCTAGTTCTCTGTCCTTTGCCTTCCTATTAAAATATGCTGCATGTTTCTTCCTGGCTTGTCTCAAATTATCATTTGCCAGTTTCCATCCAGCTTTCAGACGAGTGGTCAGTTCGTTCACATATTGATACGATGAGGTAACAGTCTCTTCTGCCTTCTCATCTGTCCAGGTCCTTAATAAAGCTACATCAGGACTTTTAATTTTTCACACTTATTTTTCATGGCACCCGTCGGATCCCTTCCATTGGAAGCCTTATAATGAGGATTTTTCTTCCTAGAATCATCACTCACAAATCGACCACTACCAATTTTTTTCTTGGGTTTGTCTCCCCACTTTAGATTGCTTATGAGAGATCTTCGCTCTCTTTTAGTTTCCTCCAGTTTATATAACTCTGACCGAGGGATTGTCCGTTTTTCTGGGGTAAATTTATTCTTTGTACTCGTCGCATAGTGGCCATGTTAATCCATTCAAGTGAAGACTGGGCGTGAAAAGGGGGCTCCCATTCCACTTTGTCTACTTTATGATAATTATTCCTTCCAGGCCTAAGTTTGCCCCGTGGCGTTTCTAGGTCCTGCAAATTTGTTCACTTTGTGTGTGTTCCCTCATGAAATATGCCACATGCTTCTACAAAGTTCTCAATGTCGACATTTACGTCGGGCCAATAGTATTTTCGAGCAACCTTTTGGCAGATGGTACCTACTTTCTCATGGTCACCATCTTTTCCAACATGTAAGCTCCTTATTAAATTTGCCCTATATACCTTGGGAAGAACCAACTGTCCGTGACCAGTGGATATAGTTCCTGTCTTCCTGTATAGCAATCTGTCCTTCATAAAGTATTCTCCCTTGCTTGGAGGTGTGTGGCATTTGGGCAATTTTTTAAAACATGGCTTGAGTGTCCTATCCTCAGCCTGCGCCTTCCTCATCTCCTCTGGATGAGCATTTATAGGTTCACCTTCTTCCTCCTTTTTCTGTGACCTGGTCTGCACTGTCGCCATGATCACAGGTCTCTCGGGATTCCCAAGAAGACGTACCTACACCCCAATATCAGAGGGTAGATTGGTTCATCTATCACTGCTGCTCTGATTTCTCCTTCCACATAGCGAGTTTTCACCGTTATCCTTGCGATGGGAAGTGTCATGAGTGGTATGTCCTTAGTCGCCCCTTGTATTTCCACTGTTTCTGTGGTATACTGACTTGGGTCCACTAGGCTAGACTTCACGACTGAATCATAATCCAAACCTGTATCATAAAGGCACCTTATGGTGACCCCATTACAAATAACATCCTCACAAACTGGGGGGTGATAAGGTTCCTGCTGTCCATTAGGATTAACCTTTAATCTTTGAGTCCCCGACTTCATTGCAGCAATGTTTGAAGGTTTCCTTCTACAAAATTCGGTGTTATGGTTGTCTTTCTTACACCATTTGCACCATCTTTTTCCTTGGTTAAACGGTTTTCTTTCATTATATTTTTGGTCATTGAACTGTGAGTTTCTGTTACGATAGTCATTTCTTGGCCTATCAAAGTTTGTCCTGCCTTTATTACCCTGTTCTGTTATCAAATTTATTAAATTGCTGTGGAGCTTTAAAATTGTCTATGTGCTTCTTTTTAGTGCCACTTACCTCTGCCTGGGCTGCCTGATACCTCTCAGCGACATTTAAAACCTCCCCCAACCTCTCTGCACCTTGTTCCATGAGAAATTTTCTCAAGTCTGGAGCCATGGACTCTCTTAATTGCTCTATCATGACCATCTCTTTAAGATCTTGGGTCTTCCCCAGAGCAGTCCATTTCTCCAAATAGGTTTCCAGTCTGGCAGAAAATTGGTGGTATGTCTCCCCAGACAACAGCTTGGCATTTCTAAATTTCTTACGGTAAAATTCACCATGTTTTTCATATCTTAATAACAAAGCCTGCTTTAACATGTCATAATTGTCTTGGTCTTCTCTATTCATTTTAGCAAAGACTTCATAAGAAGTACCTCTCAGTCCCTGTGATAACTTTAGACTCCACCTCTCTCTCTCTAACCCATATGTAGTAGCTAATAATTCAAATCTACTGAGGTACCCCTCGATGTCATCGTCTTTCTCAACAAAAATGTCTCATCGATGGCCAAGCTAAGGTTCTCGAAGAAAATGGTAAAGGGTAACAAGGGAAGACCTATAAAATCCCATAGGTCTGAGATTTAGTTTTACATATATAATGAACCACGTACAGAAAGCAACGGCAAACTACTGTACTGCACATCTGCCAAGACCCGTACACCAGTCTTCGGTCTGAAATTACTGTTAAAAAAATAATGAATCTGTTGTTTTAATTTGTTTTGTAATTTGTAAAATGACATGTAATTATTTATTTCAAACATACATTTGTGTGTTATTTCATTGTGAAGAGTGTAGCTTCAATCAACAATAAGAGGCCGGCCAAAACAGGTTGGCGGGCCGGTCAAAACTGGTTGGCGGGCCGGATCTGGCCCGCGGGCCGTAGTTTGGCCACCGCTGGTCTAAATGAAACCCCATAGCTGAGGTTGAGGCTACCTGACTAGCTGCAGCATCTGAGGCAAAAGGGCTGGCACCATTTTCAGGAGCATGGCCCTGTAATTCAAGCTCCCTTAGTCGTATTTCGTGCTCCGTTTGCAATCTTCTATCTTCTGCCTCCCTTTCGGCAGTCAATCTTTTTTCTTCTGCCTCCCTTTCGGCAGTCAATCTTTTTTTCTTCTGCCTCCCTTTGCTGTCGTTTTTCTTCTGCTTCCCTTTGCTGTCGTTTTTCTTCTGCCTCAATCTGCAGCCTCTTCTCTTCAGCCAACCTCCTATCTTCCCTTCCAATATACTTGTCACATTCAGAAGTTACATACTGAATTAAAACCTGACCCTCCATATTCATCTCCTTCGCCGTTAGCACAGCAGCCGATCTAAACTTTGCTAGCTCTGCCATACTCAACATACAATTTAGCAAAGACTAAGGTAATTTCAAATATATCTAATTACCAAGGTAAACAACAAAGGGTAATTATCAAGGTAATATATTTTAATTAATTAATTAATTACCACTGGCTGTGAAGATTCACCAACTTTTATTTAAGGGACACTTTTTAAATTTCTACAATCTGTCCCCACTGTTTTAATTCTCCTACCAGGAGATTCCAATTATCTTTGATAAACTAAATATCCCTGGACAAGACCCCAATATTGTAGTGAATTAGATGGTATTGTATGGTTGTTATGTTACCTAGGGTACTGTATGAGGTCAGTTGTAAAGGCTCCTGAGATAAAAGTTTATGTGAATTACAGAAGGCCCTTCTTACTACCACTACGACCTCAAACAGATCTCTTTTACTATTATGAATGTAGCTACGTTAAAAGTCTAGGGTACTGAAATGTAATGTGTTGTAGTAGAATATACAAACACACACAGATAATTATTACGTCTAATTATATTAATAAAATTCTATAACACACTGAACTAACTCAGACTGTTTTAGTTTCAATATTAATATTTTTTCTAAATTTATTTGTTCTGAACCAAGGTTTTATTTTGGTCAGAACATATGAAATGTTATGAAGTTATAAATGGAATGCATAAATATATGGCATAATAAAATGGAATGTGTGTACATAGGTATTTTATAAGACTGGCTAATATTAATTGTATTTATAATGTCTCTGGGAGAACTATTACTGGATGTGCTGTTGGGGTGGTGTCATCACACCCACTCTGTGACTAGACTAGCTTTGTCCATTGTCTTATAAACTTTAGAAAATGTTCTATTTCCCAAAATTCAGTATATTGTGATGGGGAAATATTTATAAATAGTTAAGAGTTCTGGTGAATCCTCAGCAGGCACCTAATCACTCATCTTGTCTGAGGAGATCTGATGCTGGATTTCCGTGGCCCACTCCTCTCTGTAGCTGGAATACGATGCTAGACTGCACCGACACAAACGTTAGGCGGCACACACATCTGCCTGTATATTCTTGATAAGGTATGTAGCACTATCTCTAGTGCCACAACAGAAACTCACAATTCTGAAACAAAAGTTGTGCGAGGTGTCAGTAATCTACCTACTGCACCACTCTTACACACAGCACAACACAACGACACTACACAGAATGGGTCAGATCTCTCTGACCAACACAGCACATCTTACCGAGTTGTTCTCATATAGTATCAGTTCCCCAAGACTGCATTGCATCTGAGATATGTTCAATAGTTTTCTCTTTCCTTCAGTAAGATAGGTGATATGTTCCCACTGATCTCAACAATAGATCCGCCTTCCATAGTCTTAGTTAGGCGTCCAAATATTTTGTTTGTCTCTAGACCCTGAACTTCGGCTCGGGCCCTAGAGCGAGCACTTACTTGCTGTAATCATTTTATATGATATGGCAGTATCAATCACTCGAAATATTAAAATATACAAAATAAATGCTTTCATTCTTACCAGAATTCAGAATTGAAAACACTGTTAATTGCTAGCAAAACTCAGCTGAGCTGCTGGCTATATGATGGCGTCCCACTAAATGTATGTAATATCTTCTGGGGAAAACACAGGCAATAACCGACTGTGTCCTGGACAGAATTGTATCAAATGGCAAAAAATGCGCGTCTCCACCCCGCCAATGTGATTACATTGGTCCAATCACAGACTTCCCCTCTAACTGTTTTCAAATCTACAACCAAAAGTCAAATTTCAGTCAGATCTCAGTCAAGTATGTATTATTGTCTGTTGGTCCGTCTATCTCTACTTGTTTTTTCATAAAAAACACGCTTGGTTCTTGGACCAACTCCATGCAATACCCTACACAATTCTCCCTCCGAAGTTATTTTTAGCCACAATTCTCCACCTTCCCCCTCTCTTTCCTTACAGCTCGGTTTTTGCATTTGCGTGTCTCAAGGACGAAAATGTGAAACTTTGTGAAAGTTTGCACAACAGTACTGTCGCTGGTCTGATGTGAACAATACAGTCTTTTGTCAATATCTTCCATGTTATCTGTCCGTCTGCATAAATGAAAGTATATTATTTCCCTGCTTAAGATGGGCAATCAAACTAGCTAGGTTTTATATTCATAACTCTATTATTAAGAAAAAACATATTTTTTCTCAAGTTTAGTTTTTTTGAAATTTGTTCGAGAACCTTCTCCACGGCGTTTGCCGCTGAATTCAAATAAACAACCAAGTATAGTAAAACGTCCAAGAAATGACTGTCTCGAATAAGAGCTAAGGTCTTTTCTGTCCATTTCTTACATTGTGTTAACTAGTGGCATGAATTTTTTTCTCTTTTATTCCCAAATGCGTCTTTTTGCCCTTTAGGTTTAAACACGTGTTCAGTCATATTTTTCCTTTTTTATATCTCCGTTTTGTCTGCATGTTTTAGCCTAGTTAGTTTAAAATGGCGGTGGATATATGCGGGCATAGGCGAGCATGTCTCCCCTTGTATCCTACGCATTATTTTTATCCCTACAATTGTTATCTTATACTTTGAGATATTTTAACCGTTTGTACTCACGGTAAATTCATCACAACAACACGAACAACAATATCAAGCTCGTCTTGTAAGATTACTGTATTCTGAAAATACAGTAAGAGTGTGGATTGTCTCGTGGTTTTGTGTATCTTCCATAATAACAATTTCCCCTAGACAAACGATCTGTTTATGGGCGTGCTTTTGACCACACAAATTAATAATAGTTTTTTTCCACAGCATTTTAGTAATATAACATTTGAGTTACAGGTTGATTTTGTCGAATATATGTTTTAATTATTTTATTTTTTGTTAATACTAAACGCTGGTAAAGTTTGTGATTGAGAGGTCCTAACATGTCTACTAGGTTATTTGATGATAGCGAAAGTTGACAGTATCTTGAGAAACCAAATGTTTAAACGAAGGTGGCGTTTATGGAGAGACTATTTCCTTACCAGTATTAAAATTATGCCGTCCCTTGACTCAGAATACTAGACTTCAGGGGTAGAACCTTGGATAAGGTGTGACTTAAGAAATAAAAGGGGAATTTTTTTTTTTATTCTCATAAACAAATATTTTTGGCAATAAATTTATATTTTGTATCCCACTGTAAGCAACTCTTGATTTTTTTCTGCAGTGTCGTAAATCTTAACTAACGCGTATGTAAATGGGATAGTTCGAGCTTGCAATCATGGTGGCTTTTATTGAGCCAGGTTATAAGCAGCGATAGTTAGAAACTATATATTTTAGTATAGGAGGATGTATCCCAGGTTTAAAGTATATTCACTTCTTTGTTTTTGGTATTTATAGTTTCCCTCGTAAGTGGTGAGAGGAACAAGTGAGAATTCCTTTTCTTAATTTCTTTCCTCTACAAAATCCTCTCAAAAAAGTCACTGCACATTATATGCGTATTAGCGCAAAGAACAGTGCGAAAGCTTCAAGATCGAGCGCAGATAACCACAGACAAGAGAAGCAAATCGAAGTAGGGACTGAATTACAAAGGACAAGGATGCAAAAGCTTTTTGTCATACGAATGTACGAAACTTTAGCAGCATGGATTATGTAGAGCCTGAAGTGAATTATCTTCGGAGACGGCGAAATGCAATCTGAAGCTAGACAGCTAGAAGATGCATGGAGGAGGTAAGATTGAAATTTTCGCAGGGGCGATGTAAAATCCGCAGGAGCGAACAGCATGACGAAAGAGATGAAGGAGAACGAACGAACGAACAACGAACTTTATTTTTCAAAATGGTTAAGAATTGGGCACGCAGGCCCCGTCTGACAATTCGCCCTTCCTCTCTCTCTCATCATATATACTATATCCTTTTGATCAGCACAGTGAGGATAAGCATAATTAAGAAGGCATTTATCATTATAAAAGTAAGATTACATTCGCAATAATCATCATAAAGTGAAGGACGTTTTTTATTCGGAGGGTATTGGCCTGAGAGTGGCAATAGCGACCACCTGTCTCCTGTAGGACAGAAATAAAGGAATGACCCCCACCCCCCCCATCCACGTAAGACCCCCAGCAATGTCAAGTTGGCGCATAAGAAACTAAGTATTCAAACCGTGAGTATGTCTGCGCTCTACCGAGTATTAGCGGGCCGAACGCAAAAATATAGGAAAGATAAAAAAAATCCTCAAATCTTAAAAAAACTTATAATTATAATATAAATACATGACTGAAAAAAGAAAATAAACTCATCTCACAAAGTTATAAAAATAAACAAAATACATAGCGTCTTAACTTAGATAGATAGATAGATAAATAGATAGATATTTAGGACAGATAGATAGATAGACTAGATACTAGATAGATATTTCCCTATGTATATAGATAGAAAGAGAGATTGCCATCGTATTCGTATAGATACATAGATAGATATTTATGGGAGACATAAAATCTTTCAGAGACAGGCATGTAAAGGTAATATATGAGGGAGTGATCAGACAGCCAAGTATGCGCATGAGACTCCTATAGTTCCATGAAAGCCGATGGTGCTTGCCACCTAACTGTCATACCAGCAATGAGAGTCTTCTGCGTAGATAGTCTTATTTAACTGGACCTTCTGCACGCAATCTCATCACCTCAATGCCCTAACAGACGCACTAGGAAGCTTCTCCTTGTCCTTAATGGAAGATTGACACGTATCTCGAAAGCTTTTGAGGATAAAATTGACCAAATCTGGTACGGGTTTAGAAAGAGCTCGCGTGGAATATGAAGCTTTCTCACATCGTTGAAAAGCAACGCTATAACGTTTGTAAGCACACTGTGAGTAAGCAGGCCCACATAGACAATACGACGTCATGAATGAAAAGCGTTACTTTGTGAGCTCAGCATCTTAAAACTGAATGCTCGGATAAGGTTTTTGCAACTGTTACGTCACAACATGAAGGTAAGGAGAAGTCTCTGAAACATTTCCAGTCCCAGTTAATCTCGGCTTCCCGTAAATGAAGGGTATACTTGGACAAAGTGCTTAGAGCTCGTCTGCAGCTCCCCTCATACCTATGTGAAGGTCTTGAGGAATATTGTTTATAACAGAACAAATCAAAAGAACACTTTGTCAGCTGATTAACCCCTTTAAATGATTTTATAGCTGAGGCAGGGTGCAGAAAAGCTTGATAAAGACATCTTAGAATAAAGTTTTGAGCGTTATCAGAAATGCGCTGGTCACGCATAACTGCCCGGTCCACAGAAAACGTAAAACCGGACAGAACGAAGCATTTTCGTTGAACAAGAATAATCTAGACCAATCTTCTCATGCTTCTAACCAATAATAACCACAGAGAAAACTGTACCTCAAAACACCCCCCATCTGACAAAAAATCCAAGTATCTACAAAAACAAAGTACCGTATATTTTTCCAACCACAGTAAACATCCTGATCAACCGCCGACCGCCTTTCATGGCAGCGCAGCCAGAAAGGACAAGGTGACAAAGGGAAAACCCCCTGCGAACACGGGACTAATGATCAGGGCGAGCACACTGAGAGTAGCCGAAACGCATAGCGATGGATAGAGCTTGGCTAACAGTCTCGCAAGTGCCGGAATTACATTGACAGTGATTCCCAACCTGAGAGGATAGTAAGACCCTCAAACGCGAGGTACTGTAAATATTGAACGGATTTCTCAACACTTTTTGTTTATTTGACACGGGGCTTTCTTATGAATTGCATTGTTGCCAGACACCTGTTAAACCCGGTCAAGAGTACAGGAAGAGACCGTCAAATTTTGTGGAAAGTCCCCTCTATAAGAGTGAATGCACCTACTGGCGCTTCCCATCGCATTGGTGTGAGATCCACTCTGGAATTTGTCAGAGGTGAGATCATCAAAGCGACTGTTATGGCTGGGACCCCATTACCCAGTCATACATTGGCGGTAGATACGTTGGTTTAATTGGGAAAAAGGATAGAGAAGCCTGAATAGTGGGCAGCAGTACCTACAAAGCAGGGCAGGCTCCAAACCAGTGAAGGAACGGAGCCTGCCGCCTAATTTTGATACCTAAGTGAACTTAAAGAAGCGCAACAAAAGGACTATTACTTTGGCACCCTGCTTTAGGGAAACAGCCCATGGGCTAAGGAACCCCAGACAGCACGGGTGACATTTTTTCTAAGGATGGAGTGCGTACTTTATCGCAGAACGGGCAAGCCTGACCAAGGTTACAACGAGCTCCTAGTACCGAAACAGTACAGAAGCCAAATCCTAGAAATGGGGCACTCTCTTCCCTTCAGCGGACACATGGGACAGAACGCCACAAACCAACGGATAACCACTCATTATTGGTGCCATGTAGTAAATACTGATATTATCAGGTATTGTCAATATCCCGTGCCCAGTGCCAACTTGTACCACCCAAGCACTGCGACAAACTCCCCAGTCACATCGATATGGTGAAATGCCAAATAGTGGGAACACCATTGAACGTGGGGGGGGTTGTGATCGACATTTTAGCACCCTTAGAAAGGACAAAAAGAAGGAACAGGTTTATCCTGACCTTAGTCGATACATGCACTTTATGGGCAGAAGCTAACACGCTAATCAGTTGCAGATGCCAAGCATGTCGCATAAAGTCCCTCGTGCAAGTAATTTTCACTCGTTTTGGGAATATTCCTCAGACAAGTGTTACGGATAACGTTGACGGATCCCCAACCGGGCTTGATCACACCGTTTCCATACATGAAATACGGAAACAAACGTGTTGATTTGTCCGATGCCCTAAAGAGCCATAGGTCGTACAACAACGGCAAAAGATCTATTCGAGATTGTCCCTTAACGAACGCACTATCTACAGGCTAAAGACTGCTTTTGGGCCGTCGATTTACACTCTAGGACGGAAAGACCAGAAGTACCGAAACCAGTTAGATGGTAGATACGTTGTGAAGACGGAAACCATCAACAATGATGTAAAGTAAATGGGCTCGTGGCACGAGCGAAAAACCCAACATGAAGTAAGACAACCTAGACAAAGTGATTGGGATCTTTTGTATTCCTGCAGCTTTATTTGGCTACACGAGAATCCTCCTCATACGTCCACAGGATTTCCGCCAGTTAACGCATTTTATTCGGCAGACCATTAAGGCCCCTTTGAGGAGCCTTACTTTGGTTCGCTGACATTAACACCAGTAAGGGTCTGATGAGACAGTTGTCTCAGCAAGTAAATATGCGTAGTCGGATTTAAAGGAAAAGGTTTGAAACAATAGGATGAGGACCTAGCAAACGACTAACTATTAAAAGCGATCACGTCACAAAGCGCAACGCTACACCGATACAGGAAAGTCGCGAAAGAAAGAGATGAACTTGGAAAGCAGGAGAGAAAGTTTTGAGGTGTTACACTCCCTACGAGCAACAACCAACTGAGGATCGGATGGCAAGGGCCGTTTACCGTCCTGAAAAAGATTTTATAAAGGCTAACTACCAGATCTCTGGTTCAAGGCAAGGAGAAAGGTTTATTTTCCATTTAAATATGTTAAAGTAAATATCTTGGAAAGACCGGTGCCAACCCTCCGAACACTCCTGACGATCTGCCAAAACTGACGAAGATGGACGATAGTGGCAGGGTTAAATTCCCACTGCAACATTTACGAAAAAACTGTTTAATGAATGCCAAAAGTGGGGAACGGATCTTTCAAGCGCACATGGGAGACAATAAAGGGCAGAGAGGTATTTTGTTGCTGGGGTTTTTAGTAAGAGATACATGAGTTATGAATTGTCGAGAGAGATAGGTACTTCCTTGAAGAGTTCTGGTTGAGGACAGACACTCCTGTTTTGGTACGGATGGATAGGAACATAGGTTGTAGTATTGACATTAACGTAGACCATGGACAGAACTTATCTTGTGTTTATGCCGGGGAAGTGTTCAGTCCACAAAGAGATATAGAATCCAATAAGATTTTCTAATATAAAAAACATTTAGTCTACCCGTTTCCTTGTACATTAGGCATTCTCCTATTCGTTACAACTCCTTTTGACTGTATTTGACAAAAACGTTTACCACCCCTAAACGAAAACCACATTTCATTCACAAAACAACCACCATTACCTTATTTTATTTCCAACTCATACAGATGCCGACAAACTCTTACCTGGACATAGTCAGTCCATATGAGAATCTTGTGAAACTCGTCAATCCAACCCTGACCGGATAGAGCCCCGCAGAAATATCCCAAAGTCGTTCTGCAAACCATTGTAGCGCAGAACGTCCCTCCCGTTCCACATCTCCAGGTGAGATAACCGGTAATCTACACGGGCGCCCCCCCGGGGCGCCATCCCTACCCGGTATTTTCCTCCGTCACGTGGCACTATCTCCCGCCAGGTTTTCCGTTAGAAAAGAAAGAGGTATACCATGGCCCCCCTCCTCAGTGGCATTCTATGACCGCGACGCTCCTTCTTGTTATGGGAACACATGCCTTCTAAAGGACGGATAAGGACATATTCCTTACATTTCGTCATTTTGCGACTATAACGTGGGACCTTCTTTGACTGTATTCCTACATACACATCGTCATTATAAACTCCCATCCCCTTCCAATTACTCCCCAATTCATGCAGTTCCCAACGGGTCTCTCTCGTGCATACTAAATCTACCCGCACTCCTTCCTACCTCTCAGCGAAGTTCTTAGTCCACAGTCAAAAGAACAAATGCACGCGCTTCCAGAATCTCCATCACATGGTGAATACCTCTAGTCGTTTGCCATCTTGCCACCCCGTATTCTGTTGAACGTAAATAAGTCTAACACAGTCACTAATCCCATTTTGTGAAGCTTACGGAGTGATCATCACCTATTTTCATTTTACACGCAGTTTTTCTTTTGATGCTAGCTGAAATTACAATTATGAGCGGTTCTCACCTCGACACTCAGCTCAGTCCCCCCCCCCCCAATGGGCCAATTTCACGAGGTAGAGCGCAACTACCATTCCCCCCCTCATTCCAGCCCCCACCCATTCGGCTGCTAATTTAGTACCAGGCGATATCGGAGTTTTTTTAACTTGCTAAATACACAGGCCCGACTATTTTACATAATTAACTGGTTCGCACCGGCGGCAAACATTTGCATTATCGACGAATCAGTCACTCCTCCCGGTATTACCTTCAAATTCTTGAAGATTAACCTCTCACACCTCACGATCTATTCATCCATCACGTCCGCGAGGGACGGAGACCTAGTAGGAGGCGCATTACTTCCATCAAGGCAGTGCCCCAAAGCTTTCAGTTATTATACTGTCAACCCCCGACGCGCACATCCATCCGATTAGCATCCCACTCACCACCACCACCCCGCCCCCCCCCCCCACCAAGGGCCATTATAATACTGCTGAGCCGCATCTAGATACCAGTGGTTAACCAGCTTTGCAGCACGACCGAGATTTATAGCTCCCCCCTAGAAAAATCAACGAAGCACCCACCCACGTGATTTCCTTAACAAAACTACACGGTGGGACCACCCAACTCCGATACACCTGCCCCATATGCCGCACCGCCACCCTCCCACCCCCCACTTGCAGTCACGTTCCCTCCCCCCACATACCACCTCCCAAGAGCCCGAGAAAACCAGACACTTTCATCACCACCCCACCATGTGTCCCCACCCGATCCACGGGCCCCCCACGCACTCTCCACGATCTCGGCCCCCACCCAGGGCACGCGGTGAAGCCCAACGACGTGTGCCCACTTTCCTGACTCTCGCAGGGCATTTGAAACGGCAGGCCGCACAAACTTTAAATCGAAGTTTGACCACAACTTGAACAGAAGGAACACCCCTTCTATCACTCCCAACTGCCGCTGCCTCACTGCACATGGAACACAAACACCTCAAGGCGGCCGTTGAACAGCTTCAGGACAGTAAACCCACCCAGCCTCCCTGACATCCCGCAATGTCCCTAACAGGAGACAGCCTATGTGGTGAGGGAGGTAGTACCCTCTCGAATCCTGACCACCGACGGTCCTTCCGACTCTAAAGCGGATCTCACATGGCGGGCACTTCTTGCCGCCGGACACATGAATCCTAGGGACCCAACTTGACAGGGCAATCAACCCGCTTCCGCTCCAGGGGGGCGGGAGGGGGGCTATGGTCCTTAGCATTAAGGCCCCGCCAACATCTTTCCCAAACCTTAAGCACCGAGAGTACTCCCACCGCACCCTGCTGAAGGCCCCACCCACCACCCCCCCCCACAAACCCCCCCTCTCCTCCTCCCCCCCCTCCCACGTCCGTCTTCCGAGGGTTCAGTCGGCGTCAACTACATGCAGACCATTGTAGAGGGGCTAGTGTTTTTTCCTCGTAGGGACCCACTCACACCCTGAGGGTATGGCTCCCATGACGGGGTGAGGTATCCAGACCTGCCGTGCCGCTGTGTGAGGGGCTCCCTGTAGCCGCTTCGCCGGACTAACGACGGCCGACCAACAATCCTCCAGCCAACGTCCCAAACCCAACGGGATCGTCGCCGGGCCGAAACCTTACCTGCACTGGGCTTTAACACAAAGTCTATTCCAGCACTGCGATATTTCCAGAACCATACTACTGGACACACCCACCCCAATACCCAACCCCACACTGACCGTAAGTAGCCCACATCCCCACACCACGCGAGCTTACCCCCCCCATAAACACACACAGCCAACACCAAGACGCTGACCCCACAATCATAC
>JAMPIV010014413.1:5000-52885 GCA_024509875.1 Oreohelix idahoensis
GGTAACATTTCGGCCGGCGTGATGCCGACCACATCACCACCCCTAGTGTGCCGACGGTCAGGGTGATAAGTCTGGTCCCTAACACCGATATTCCGCAATAAATGCCTCACATGGGGCGGTGTAACGGGTTCCTTTACACCAACCTTTTTTTTATTTGGGGGTTTGACATGTATGAGATGGCATGACTTGTCCCCCCAAGTTTTCCATCACATTTCACACAAAGCGCGCATGTGCGCCTCAGTACTTATATATTCCAAAATTAATGTATCCATTAAGTTTTGAGGATATAAACTGGCTAAAATGTGAAGGTCACCAATTTTTCAGATTGCGATTAATCAGATAACAGTTTTTTAACCAGGTTAGATATGGAACTGAGATTCCTCTATTTAAGTTATTAACACCACTATTTTTAGAAGTGACGTAATTCCGGAAGCCCCACGTGTTGCATATTTCTGTAACTCATAAAGCCCTTGATGAAAGAATACATTATTTGTGGTTGTATACAGTGTATGAGTTTCAACAAATAAAGTCCTTTCACCACGGCTGAATTGAAAAAATGGTGGAAGGTATAAACACAGACATGCGACCTTACCTGACATTTTTGGAGTGTAGCGTTACACGGGAAAAGGGTGAGTTCCACGATACAGGCTTTCCCGTAATGATCCATTACAATAGGAATTTTTTTCAAGTATCCACGTAAAGAATAGGGCACAAAATACAACAAACACTTGCTCTTGCGTTGAGACAACCACACAACAAAATGTTGGTTTTTAGTCGTCGAGTACAAAGAAGAGATGCATTCTCGCACCTAGTAGCTTCATTTGTTCGGTCTGAAATACAAGACTTCACACTTGCATCCACATACGTTAGTCTAAATCTTCTTACAAGAACATCTTAGTTTTATCTTAAAAAGAAAAAAAAACATACCCCCTACCATCTCTCATCCCCTCCTCCACCAAACACCCGTCTGTTTCTTCCCCCTATTATATTTGTATTCCTCTAAAACAATTTTCTCTTTCAACCCAGCGTTCCCCGTCTCATCTTTGTAGGGTTCCCAGTTGATTTGAAGGATGTACAACATTTTTTCCTGAAAAAAAGTGGGAGTTGGAACAGGCCGTCTGTTTAAGACACCAGGAGTTCTCTCAAGTCGGGTCATTTAATTAGCGATCAAAGAAACGAAAGCCTTTGAAGTTGCCAGGAGTTGATGGAAGCGCCTGAAGTACCAGTGCCAGAAAGCGAACATCAAAGGATTTGTGTCGATATACCACACGGGAATATCTGCGAACTTCCATACGTCTTGCGCGTTTCTTTCCTCCCACCTCGTTTTTTATCGTTCCTTTTTTCTGTCTTGATGCGTGTTTGTCCCAACATTGAAAGCACAACTATCAAACATCAAAAAGGGAGCCAAGAAGTTCTGAAGGAACCACAACTCGTTATTTCACTTGCTTGAATACCAAACTGTCTTAACGCAAGGCTGGATAATCAGAACGTCTGGATAAACCAGCTCTGTTTTCATAAATTTCATCTCGGTCTTGACATACTGTGTTGTTAGAAAGTCTTTCATTATTTGTTCCGTGTACGTCTTTCATAAGTAAATGAACTGTATTTTTTTAGAAGTTCTCTTCAATTGTTATTAATAGGCCGAGTTGTTAGATTGATTACTTAACGACTAATGCCCAAGGAAGTTTTTAAAAAGTTCTTTCATTATTAGTTCCGTGTACCGTCTTGCATAAGTAACCGAACTTTTATTCATCTAGGAATGGTATTTTAGCTCCCTAAGGTACATAGGCGTTCAACAAACTGGGCGTCAAGAGTTTTCCAGTCTTGTGAATATCCTGTTTCACAATGGGCTGTATAACCAGTTTGTTTATGTTTTGGTATACTATCATATACCACGCGTTTTTTCCTGAATTCTTGTCTTTGATAAACTTCCCTTTGCTTTCTAAGTTAGGCCGAAAGTGATTATCCCTCATTAAAAGATAATACATCAACGACATAATAAATTGAGCGAAGAAAACGAATGTATGAAAAGAAACAAAAGAAGAAGACAATGATGATAAATTCGTTTTGGCATCCCAGCATTTATAAAAGCCAAGCCTTGCAAACGGACTGTAACCTCATATAGCTAATATTACGATGTTCCCCCTTAAAGGGGACTTGTAATAGCGTCATGCATTGTACAGTGATTGTGACAGGTAATATTTAGTTTGGAATCAATTTTCACGGTTATCAGCATAGTGGTTCGATAGTACCAAGATTACGGATATCAAGGCAGGAGTAATTTCTTCTTCTTCTTTCTTCCTTTTTTCGTTCGCCACTGAAAAGGACGGGTGGGTTGCGTTTGTGTCTTGGTGTTTACAACGTAGCAGTGATATCTGCAACCTTTCGGTCGACACACGTCCGATTCTTTCTGCAACCGGCATTTTTTAGGACCCGTGGTTGCCTTCTTCCCCATTGCGATCCCGTTGCTCAGCCTCAGCCAGCCTTGCAATTGCTGTGCATACTGTTTCCAGGACCACCACGTGGAGGTGGAGCACGGTCTTGACCAGCTCTGGTTCGCTAGTCCTGACGCAGGCAGTCAAGCTATGAGTCGCTCACTGCGGTCTCTATTGCTGCGTCTTGAGGTCCCAGCAGGTAATTCAAAGTCAATGATAACATTAATATTTAAATATTACAGCAATTTATGTAACACTAAGGGAGCCGCGCTGGTGTAATGGCTACGGCGTTGTACTGGCGACCATGTGTTCATGGTTCAAACCCGGGCGTCGGTGTTTGAAGAAATGTTTACGGCCGGAAATTTGACTGAATAACCTGAACGGCTCCTGTGATAAACCCTCTGTGGATGGGAAGGAGCGAAGCTCCTGACCGGGTTGGAAGGAAAGTCCTCAGGTTCCCCAGCCTCGCAATGACATGTCATTGGGCCGAAGGGCTGAAAGCCCAAGTGCTGCTGGTTACGAGGAAAAAAAAAAAAAAAAATGTAACACTAAAATACTTGTAACTCAACGATAAATATAAGTAAGTTTAACATACACTTCTGAGCGTCCGATTGATAGAGTGGTTAGAGCGCTGGTCTCTTGCGGCAAAGGTTCGAATAACGGTACCGACACACTCCAGTATACCCAGCTGTAAGTGGGTACCTGACTCTGCTCCTTGAGCCAGGGAAAGAAAAGGCAGCGAGGAAAGGAACTCACCTCTCGACTCCAGACCTAGTATGATGAAGTTTGTAACACTTCCCTCCCTACGACAGTATCTACTGAGGGACTACTTTTACCGTTTTTTTCACCCTTCAGCCACAGAATTACGGATCTGACCTTATCACTTATGCAAGTCTGCTCAGAAGCAGGACAGCTTTGAGGTCCGCGCTTTTCACTTTTTCGCTGGAAGCTTTAAACGAAATTTCGAAGCTGTTGTGTTCATTTTCAGACACACTCCTGATTTCCTCGTCAATTACCAAAGGTAATGATTTTCAACTTCCCTAATTACATGTGTTTGTAGTTGCTGCTCAGAACCCAAAAACGAATTATCTCGTTCATAAAGTTATAGTAGAATTACTGATGTACAATTCTTAATTTATCATTACTTAACGTGGCAATTCCAGATTAGCTTGCCAGTTGTCACATAATTATTTTGGGTCAATCTCTGCTTCACGACGGCAGTAATCAGTTACATTAATTACGTGCTTGCCAGTGGTCAGCACTTTTTTCTTTCTCTGCTATGTAGCAGATATTTTGTATTTTCAACATTCTTACACTCCTCTCAGCAATAAGTCGTCATTTCTGTTTGCTTACCTATTTCTCCCTGCTGTGAAAGGAACTGAGAAGATAAATATTAGCCGACAACCATGATTGGTTAATTTCGGGTGTGGCCCGACAATCAGGCAAACGGAGTAACATTAAAATCGCCCAGCGCAATTTGTTTAATAGCTGATAATGCCAGGGTGCGTTCTCTGCCAAGATGTTAAAAATTCGGATGTTTTTTGTGCTCAAGCGACAGATAAACGAGATTACTCGTCTGTGTGACATATATTGGACAGACATGCATGACATCACTGTATTTCTCGGCAACGCCTTGTTACAAAGACATAACTTTATATTATTTTTGCATTCACGCATAATTATTTCAGGGCGGAAATAATTCTGAAATTTTACCCCACACAACACGCATGTTTGAAACTATTGGAGCTTTCTTAGCATCGTAACAAAACAAATGCGGAGGAGGGGAGGCCATATAACGTGACATTTTCAGCAGTTTTAAGACACTGTGAAGATCGCTTGCCAAGACGAAAACCAAACTGCCAGAGGTTAGAATTCAGAATCCCATTTTTCTTACTGGACTTTTGTTGGAGTATTTTGACGGACTTAAGCCAGGCCAGGAAATCTCTATCATTTAATAAGGAACTAGCATCTGAGGAAAACTGAAAACCACGGAGTCATAGATGGGAATTCTAGTGTGTTAAATAATGTCCCCCAAGAAACACGTGCAAGAGGCCTAGTCAAGTGCCTTTATTCATCTCAGCAAAACAGTCTGTGAGCCAAGATTTGGCGTAAGTTGTGCATTTTACATTTTATAATTTTGGGAATTACTAACATGGGTGAACTAAAATATATTGTATATATATATCATCAATATATATATATATATAAATATATATATATACTATATATATAATAGAAATAAATTAAATATTAATAGTATATATATATTGGCCACGTGAATATTGATAGATAGGTGAAAATTGCTAAAATACATGTTGTCACAAAAATTATAACCGATTGATACAACGTTAAAATATCTCCAATGATACAAAACAACGTAGGGATTAAAAACCTAATGCGTAAGCCTGCTAGAATACATGATCGCCCACCCGCCGCGGGTCATCAACACCTGCCATGAAATTAAAATTGTTAGACTTGAAGGCAAAACGGAACGGGATGAGAACGGAGATCAAAAGGAAAAATCTGACTGAACGCGTGCTTGAAATTAGCAAGGATCATAAAAAGACGCAAGTGCGTGGATAGGGAAAGGAGGAAAAAGTCACGTTCCCCCAAGTTGACATAAAGTAAAGAAATCGACAAAAGGGACCTTGGATATTATACGCCACAGTCTATTTTCTTTGGACCTTTTGCGATAACTTAGTCCGTTATATATTGAATGCAGTGATGAACGCATTCCAGAAAGACCTTATTCTTAGAAAATATTTTTGAAAAGTAACTTTTTCTTAATAATAATTTTATTGGAATATAAAACCTAGCTGGCCGGATGGCCCATCTTGAGCAGTGAAATAATATGCTTTCATTTATACAGACGGACAGTAAAAATAAGAAAGATAATTGACAAAAGACTGTGTTGTTCATATCAGCGAACGATCGACTGCATTGAAATAAAACATGTCACTAATTTTCAAAAAATTGTGGCCTTGAAGACGCAAGTGCTAAAATCTAGTTGGAATGAAGAGACGGGGTGGGAATGGTGAATTGTGGCTAAAAATATAACTTTAAATGGGGCAAAAATTTGTGTAGGGGAAGGCAGTGTTGGTTCAAAAAAAAAGTTTGTTTTTTTTTTTTTGTGAAACGCAAGTAGAGACGGACGGACCAACAGACAATAAGGCATACTTGACTGAGGTATGACTGAAATGACTTTTTGGTAGGATATTTGAATTTGAAAAAAGAAAAGGCAGTGATTGGCCATAGATGAATATATTATCGGCGCTCAGACGCGCATTTTGTAGCCTTCATTTAAGTTGTCCTAGTAGACACAGTGAATTATTAAGTGGTGTAATTCCCAGAAGCTATTGAAATATTTAGAGGGACGCCATCCTAAGGCCAGCAGCTCAGCTGAGTTTTGCTAGCATTTAACTGTGTTCTATATTCATAATTCTGGTAAGACTGAAATTATTTCTTTGTACATTTTAATATTTGTTTAAGGTTTCGAGTGATTTGATACTGCAATAGCATAATCTGTCCTTACAACAAGTAAGGATTCGCTCTAGACCCCCCGCCCCAGTTCAGGGTCTAGAGACAAATAAAATACATAAACTCCAGCAAGGATTATGAAGGACAGATCAAGTGTTGAGATCAGTGAAACATATCACCTATCCTATTCTATGGCAGGAAGCTAATGAACATATTTCAGAAAACGTAGTCTGGGAGAACTTATCCTATGTGAAACCAACTTGGTAAGATGTGTTGTTTGGTCAGAAAGATCTGACCCGTCTATGTGGTGTTGTTGTTGTGTAGTGTTGTGTCCAGAAGTGGTTAGAGGATGGAATTCTGACACATGACTAATACTTTGATTGCAGAGCTGTGAGTTTC
Source organism: Oreohelix idahoensis (assembly GCA_024509875.1). Taxonomy (NCBI): domain Eukaryota; kingdom Metazoa; phylum Mollusca; class Gastropoda; order Stylommatophora; family Oreohelicidae; genus Oreohelix; species Oreohelix idahoensis. Next base: position 11,312 of record JAMPIV010014413.1, read on the forward strand.
AGCTGGCACCACGGTGGTGTCAAATGAGTTGTTGAAAAATTACCAGAGGGGACCCGTGCAGTAACATTTTGTCAGAGCAGATCTATTTATTGCCCCACGATGCCTATTATAGCCCCCTCAAGCCACTCTGATTATTGCCCCACATAGAGAGGTTGGTGGCCACCATTTGCCCCAACTTCTGATATATTGCCCCCAAGCACGGAGAGGCGGATATTTCCACCCAACACTGAAGTGTGCGCACCCAGATCTCAGCACCAGAGCTATAATGTACACATCTCAAGCTACGTGAGCGCCTGGTCTGCTGAGAATTCACCAACTCAACTTATTTGCTAACACACCCATACAAATTCCATCCAATAACTGGACAATGTGTAGTCACCATAGACAGGGAGTGATGAGGCCACCCCAACAGCACATCCATTAAGTGTTCTCCCAAAATAGATTACAACTATAAACAGTAGTAATATTAACTAGTCTAGTAACATACATATGTACACACCTTTGCATTTATTATGTAATATTCATGCATTTCTTTCATAATTGCAAAACCTTTCATATGTTCTGACCAAATTAAAACCTTGGTTCAGAACAAATAAATTTAAAGAAAATCACTATCAAAATTTTACACACTTGAGTTAGTTCAGTGTATTATAACATTTATTAATATTATTAGACTTAGTAAATATCTGTATGTGTATGTAAACTACCACAACACATTACATATCATTACTCTAGACATTTAACGTAGCCACATTCATTAGAAAAAAATAGGTGTGAGGTCGTAGTGGTAGCAAGAAGGGCCTTCTGACAATTCACAGCTACATTTTATCTCAGGAGCCTTCACAGCTGACCTCATGCATCACACTTAGTAATATCACCATCATACAATACCATCAAATCCACTACATATATTGGGGGCTCGTCTGGGATAATTAGCCCATTAAGTATATTAGGATCTCCTGGGGGGAGAATTAGATTAGGGGAACACATTATAAAAAATTAAAAGTGTCCCTTAAAATTAAAAGTGTCCTTGAAAAAAAAAGTGGGTGAATTTTCCCAGCCCGGGGTAGTTAATTAAATTAATACTAGTATTTATTTTAGTCTAGAGTAATTTGAATTACATACTTTAGTAGTTGGAAATTTTATTTTTGCACATTGCTAGATTTGTTTAAAAAGTAGGGCGGAGCTGGCCAAATTCAGAGCAGCTGCTGTGCTGACGGCAAAGGAGATGGGAATGGATGGTCAGATTTTTAATTCAATATGTAACGGCTGAAGGTGATAAGTATATTGAACGGGAAGAAAGGAGATTAGAAAAAGAGGCTGAAAGAAAATTAGAGTCTGAAAGGTTGGCTGAAGAGAAGAGGTTACAAATTGAGGCTGAGACTAAGAGGTGCAGATTGAGGCTGACAAAGAAGCAAAGGCATTGGAGGCAGAAGAAAAACGACAGCAAAGGGAGGCAGAAGAAAAAAGATTGACTGCCGAAAGAGAGGCAGAAGATAGAAGGTTGCAAAGGGAGCACGAATTACGACTAAGGGAGCCAGGCTCCTGAAAATGGTGCCAGCCCTTTGCCTCAGATGCTACGCCCAGTCTGGGAGCCTCAAACTCAGCTATGGGGTTTCATTTAGACCATTTTGTTGAGAAAGACGATGACAAAAAGGGGGAATATTTTATGAAGAACAAACTATTATATAGGAAGACAGGAACTAGATCCACTGGTCACGGACAGTTGGTTCTTACCCAAGATATTATAGGGCAAATTTAATAAGAGTAGCTTACATGTTGGAAAAAGATTGGGGAACCATGAAAAAATCGGTACGCATCTGCCAAAAATTTTGCTCGCAAATACTATTGGCCTCGACGTAAAGGTCCTATATTGAAAACTTTGTAGAAGCAATGTGGCAAATTTCATGAGGAAAACTCATAGCACACAACACCCACAAATGGGAAAATAAGTGCAGGACCTAGAAACGCCACGGAGCAAAATTAGGACCTGGAAGGAAGACTAATGATGACTCAAGGAGACAAAAGTGCAATTGGGAGCTCCCCCTTTTCACCACCCAGATCCGATCACTTGAAGGATTGAAACATGGCCACTATGTGCGTGAAGAAAATACAAAGAAGAAAATTTTAACCCAGATAAGATGACAATCCCTCGGTCAGACTTATAATAAACTGGAAGAACAGAAAAGAGAGCGAAGATCTCTCATAAGCAATCTAAAGTGGGGAGAATAAAACCCAAGAAAAAAATTTGGAAGTGTTCCGCATTTGTGAGCGATGATGTCGAAAAGAATAAAAGTACCTGCACTATAGAGCTTCTAATGAAAAACTGGTGACGCCAGCACGGGTATCCATGAAAAATACGTATGATAAATTAAAAAATCACAGATTGTTAAGCATATATAAGGACCTGGACAGATGAGAAGGCTTGAAGAGACTGTTACCATCATCTTATCAATACGTGAACGAACTGACCACTCGTTTGAAAGCTGGATGGAAACTGGCAAATGATAATTTGAAACAAGCCAGGAAGAAACATGCAGCATATTTTAATAGGAAGGCAAAGAACAGAGAACTGGCAGTGGAGAGAAGGTGCTGCTTCTACTACCCGGTAGCCAGAATAAATTACAAATTGGATGGCAAGGTCCATATACGGTTCTAGAGAAGGTGTCTAGAACAAACTATAAAATTGACAAAAAGGGGAAGGAGAAAGTTTATCATGTAAACCTGTTAAAGAAGTATCTGGACAGACCACTCCAGGAAAGCACCCCCTTACTGGCCTTAGCTATCGCAACTCAAATGCAAAAGGAACCACTCACCTCACATGAATACCCATTACATCCTTGTGAAACAGCAGCACAGGTAAAAGTCAGTAAGCACCTGACTAAAAACCAGAGGGAGAGAGTTCAACAGGTTCTGGAGGAACATACAGATGTATTAACAGATAAACCAGGACATACAAATTTGCTACAGTATGACATGAAACTGGTAGACTCAAACCCAATCTGTATGAGAGCCTATTCTATTCCGTTCGCGAAGGAGAAGGCATTGAAGGAAGAAATAGATTATTTGTTGAAGGAGGGGATTATTTCACACAGTGAATCATCTTTTAGCTCTAGTGTCGTTTTGTTGAGAAAACCGTCTGGGGAACACAGACTGTGCATAGATTACAGGAAACTGAATGCTGTCACAGAAGGACAAGTGGATCCATTACCAGACACAAAACAGTTATTTGCCAGACTGAACAAGGCAAAATACTTTTCAAAGGTGGATCTTAGTAAAGGCTATTACCAGATCCCAGTGAAGCCTGAAGTGAGACCTTATTTGGCTTTTTAGCACTTCGGATGGACATTATGAATTCAACATGCTACCATTCGGACTGAAAAATGCTCCGAGTGTATTTTTTCAAGGATGAATGCGCCAATTGTTGGATCCCCTGAATAACCCATGTATCACGAATTTCATGGATGATATTCTCGTCGCCACAGAGACATTTGAAGAACACATTGAAGCTCTAGAAATGTTGTTTAATAGGCTTAGGGAGGCGAACTTAACTGCTAGGCCAACAAAATGTTGTATTGGATGCAAAGAGTTGGAATTCTTGGGACACACTGTATATCAGGGTACATGACCCCTGATCCCAAGAACTTAGAAAAACTGCAGAGAGCACCTAGACCACAAACAAAAAGAGGATGTGCGATCATTCATCGTAGTCGTTATGCGGATTTTATCAAAAATATATCTAAGATTTTAACTCTATTTGTGCTCCTCTGACTGATCTGACTCGCAAGGGACTTCCAGATAAAATTAATTTGGACTGCGCAAAGTGAATTAGCGTTCCAAGACTTAAAGGAAAAACTCACTAGCAAGCCTATTCTCAAACTACCTGATTTGACACAGGACTTTGTCTTAAGAACCGATGCAAGTAATGTAGGACTCGGAGGGGCTTTGTTGCAAAGATCATCTTCACCTGATGGGGAACTGAAAACCAGTCGCTTATGCAAGCCGCAAATTGAATAAGGCGCGAACAAGGATACTCCACAAGCGAAAAAGAATGTTTAGCGTTAATCTGGGCAATAAAGAAGTTTCAAATCTATCTGTATGGTAGGACTTTTGTGGTCGAGACGGACCATCAGCCTCTCGTATTCTTATCTCAGGCTAAGCATGAAAACGCAAGATTGCTGAGGTGGTCTTTATTGCTTCAACCTTATCAGTTTAGTATCCAATATATTCCAGGCAAATTGAATGTCGGTGCAGATTTCCTCAGTCGGCACCCCTGTGATCAAAATTAGAGTAATGGCAGGCGTAAGGAGAGATTTTATCTATGTGTATCACTGGTTTTAGAACTTGCCTAAGGCATGTTTTCAAGTGGGGAGATGTGTCACAAAATTAACCGTGATACAACGTTAAAATATCTCCAATGATACAACGTAGGGATAAAAACTAATGCGTAAGCTGCTAGAATACATGATCGCCCACGCCGCGGGTCATCATCCGCCATGGAAATTAAATTGTTAGACTTGAAGGCAAAACGGAACGGGATGAGAACGGAGATCAAAAGGAAAAATCTGACTGAACGCGTGCTTGAAACTAGCGAGGCAAAAAGGACGCAAGTGGTGGGGAAAGGAGGAAAAAGTCACGTTCCCCAAGTTGACATAAAGTAAAGAAATCGACAAAAGGGACCTTGGATATTATACGCCACAGTCATTTTTTGGACGCTTTTGCGATAACTTAGTCCGTTTATTTGAATGCAGTGATGAACGCATTCCAGAAGATTCTAGAAAATATTTGAAAAGTAACTTTTCTTAATAATAATGTTAGGAATATAAAACCTAGCTGGCCGGATGGCCCATCTTGAGCAGTGAAATAATATGCTTTCATTTATACAGACGGACAGATAATAAGAAAGATATTGACAAAAGACTGTGTTGTTCATATCAACGACGCGACTGCATTGAAATAAAACATGTCACTAATTTTCAAAAAAATTGTGGCCTTGAAGACGCAAGTGCTAGAAAAATCTAGTTGGAATGAGAGACGGGTGGGATGGTGAATTGTGGCTAAAAATAACTTTTTAAAAGGGCAAAATTGTGTAAAGAGGGAAGGCAGGGTTTGGTTCAAAAAACAATATGTTTTTTTGTGAAACGCAAGTAAAGACGGACGGCACAACAGACCACAAGGCATACTTTGACTGAGGTATGACTGAAATGACTTTTTGGTAGGATTATTTGAAATTTGAAAAATAAAAGGCAGTGATTGGCCATGAGATGAGATATATTATCGGCAACTCAGAACGCGCATTTTGAGCCAGTCATTATAAGTTGTCCTAGTAGACACAGTGAATTTAATAAGTGGTGTAATTCCCAAAGCTATTGAAATATTTAGAGGGACGCGGCCCATGAACTAAAGGCCAGCAGCTCAGCTGAGTTTTGCTAGCATTATACTGTGTTCAAATATTCATACTTCTGGTAAGACTGAAAATAAAATTCTTTGTAACATTTTAATATTTGTTAAGAAGGTTATCGAGTGATTTGATTACAGCAAATAAAGCATAATTCTTCCCTTATCAAACATTTTAAGGATTTCGTTTTAGAGAACCCCGCCGCCCCAGATCAGGGTCAATAGACAAATAAAATACATAAACTCCTGCAAGGAATATGAAGGGACAAACGGAGTGTTTTGAGATCAGTGGAAACTTATCACCTATCCTATTCTATGGCAGAAGCTAAAGAACAAAATTTCAGATACGTAGTCTGGAGAACTTATCCTATGTGAGAACCACTTGGTAAGATGAGTTGTTTGTGTGTCAGAAAGAATCTGACCCTCTATGTGGTTTTTGTGTGGTAGTGTTGTGTCCCAAAGTGGATAGAGGATGGAGTTCGACACAAGACTAAAACTTTGATTGGCAGAGCTGTGAATTTCAGATTGGCATGCCAATGACGGTTTCAATAAGATTTTGTTGAAAATTACAAGTAGGGACCCTTGCAAGTAACATTTAGGTCAAGCAGCCTATTATAAGCCCCCAAGCATCGGAGAGGAGGGGCCACCAGACTTCTGATATTGAGCCCCCAAGCACGGTAGGTGGGGCCTACCTACTCTATGCACCCCAGAGTCTACACATTCCAAGCTACGTTGAGTCGCCTGTCTGCTGAGAATTCCCAACTCAACTTAATTGCTAACAGACCCATTAAGAAATTCCCATCCAATAACTGGACAATGTGTAGTCACCATAGACAGGGAGTGATAAGGCCACCCCAACATGCACATCCAATAAGTGTTCTCCAAAATAGATGTACAAAAATAGAACAGTAAGTAATATTAACTAGTCTAGTACATTACATATGTACACACCTTGCAATTTATTATGTAAAAATACCATGGCATTTCTTTCATAATTGCAAAACCATTACATATGTTCTGGACCAAATGTAAAAAGACCTTGGTTCAGAACAAATAAAATTAAAGAAAATAACTAACAAATTTTACACACTAGAGTTAGTTCAGTGTATGGAATAACATTTATAATATTATATAACTTAGTAAATAACTGTATGTGATATGTAAACTACCACAACACATTACATATCATTACCCTAGACATTAAACGAGCCCACAATCATTAGAAAAAAAAATCAGGTGTGAGGTCGTAGTGGTAGCAAGAAGCTGGCCTGTCTGACAATTCACAGCTAACATTTTATCATCCAGGAGTTAGTAGCCGCGCTAGCGTAGTGGTTACAACACCGCTCTGGCGACCGGGTGATACAGGATCAAACCCGGGCGACGGCATTTGAGGATTTTTTTCGTCGACCGGGATTTGGACTGGATTAACTCGAGACCTGGCGAGGACATTTGAAGGAGTGTCGTCGACCAGGGACTGGCGGCTCCTGAGCCGACCCAGCTGCATATTGGTACCGGAATGTCCGAAATCGCGAGTATTTGCTGAATGGCGAGGGACAACCTGTCTCTGTACAAGAAAAAAAGAGGGATACTCCACCGTAAAATCAATGTCAGAGTTAGACCTAAATTATAACCTGACATTTCCCTCGAGAAATTACGCGGGCCGAACGAAAAAAGAAAAAAAAAAAAAAATCTCAGGAGCCATCACAGCTGACCACAGATCTGCAATACCTTAGTAATATCACCATCATACAATACCATCAAATCCACTACGAGTCCAAGTCAATTTAGGCTGTACAACACTCAACATATAGAATGATGGATTCATGAACAACCACTGCAAGGGCTGTGTGACTGCTTTATTGCTAGTTTTCATTAAAAAGAGAACTAAAAAACAATAGGTAGTCCCCAAGTTCCATAGGGGCAGGGGAGGGAAAGATGAAAGAAGTATGTAAATTCTGGCAATTGATAGATATTTTCCATTATCAAACCGAGGACCAAGACAAAAACCACCACTCCCAAACCGCGCTCGAACTCAGCATCCCGTAATTAGACCCGCTGCTGCAAAACCCCACAGGTTGGGGGTATGTACAGGTTGGCGATACCCATCCGCCCGCACTATAGGGCCCAAAGCGGACTTTCAATACGCCGAGGTACCAAAACTCGCACGACGTATGAGGCGTGTCAGAACCTACACTTGGATTATACCCTTCGAACAAGCATATTGGACACGTCAAACTTCCACAAACCCCAATTTTATGTTGGAGTGTTTATAACCATTTATCCATACCCTACCGTTACACACCCTCACGGTTAAACTCGAATAACCGCATAGCGCTCCCCCAAACCCACACTGCTGTTCACACCTAAAACAAACCACCACGCGGTGGAAAAGACATGCGTGTAGAAGTGTGTAATGGATACAAGCTAAGCACGGTGTGGTGACCCAAATTCAGATGATTCGGAAACTGCAAAAACTCAGGAGACCGTATTGTGTTTTTACATTACTTTACCATATGAATGTAGGTGTGTCCAGATTGAGGTACTATCTCTGGGAACAAGAAGGGAAATGTGGCCTTTGAGATTTAAGAAGAGGTACCAACATCGTAGACACTACTGATCACTTCAACATTTTACACACTAGCGAGTTAGTTTCAGTCAGAAGGAACAGACCGTATGAATAACATTTAGCTAATACCTCCTTTACACATATGACGCAAACTTAGTAAATAACTGAGAGGCCTGTGCGTATGTAAACCCTCCCTACCACAACACATTGGGACATTTATCATCGACCCTAGACATTAAACGAGTCCTGGCGAAGAATCATTGAGAAAGAGTGTCAATCACCAGGGACTGGCGGCTCCTGATCCGACCCAGCTGCAATGGGTACCTCCGAAATCGGCGAGTATTTGCCTGAATGGCGAGGACATTTGTCTGCTGACAAGAAAAAAGGGGATACACTATCTCGTAAAATCAATGTCAGGTAACCATAAATGAATATAACCGCAATTCTTCGCCCTTCGAGTATTACGCGGCGAACGCAAAAAAAAAAAAAAAACAAAAAAAAAAAAAAAATAAAAAAAAAAAATAAAATAAATAATTATTAGTGCGTGCTTTAGGATGACTCAGGTCGAAAGCTTTTTAACTTGATATATATTGCGAATCAACTTGTGAGCAAGTTATAAAGAGATGACTAAAATGTTGCGCGACCCACGTATACAAACACGTGAGTGGAGATCTTCCTTGTAACTTAGAAAGTGTTCGATGTCCTGTCTTTTGATTTCTGCTATCCAGACGTATGATTTGTTAGCTTTTTCCGATTAGACGCCAAACACGTAATGAGTAGAATTAGAATTTTACAGGACAGAAGACACAGTGGCTTAATACGTTTCAAATGGCTTAATACGTTTCACATCTAATATCAGTAGTTTACTTTTTTTTTTATTCCTCATCATTGCTTTTCTAACTTTCTTGTTTGTTTGAAGAAAAACTTATTTTTGATTATGATTGCACACTGTTATTGTATGCTGTTTTATTTCCTTTATAATGTTGCATGCCTTTAAATTAATGCTTAAGATAACATGCGAGAATGAAAGGATATAGTATGCAAGATAAATGAGAGTGGAAGGGCAGAATGTTAGAAAGGCCTGAGCGCCCAATTCTTAACCCTTCGAAAATAAAGTTCGTTCGTTCGTCATTACTGATCACTCTAGTTAAGTATAGTGAGCATGACAGTGTGTGCCCATGAGAGTCTGCTGTGATGATCGAATCATCTAGGTGAGGGTGAAGTATATAACTATGAATTACTTCTATATATTTGTAGCATGATAAACTATGCCTTGTTATGAATAAAAAATAGGGGAAGTGTCTTGGCCAATCAGAAACCGCGCACGTTCGCTTGCGTCGAGCAGGTTCATAATCGCGAAATAAACAAATGGAGATAGTGTACATTGAAGAACGTAGACTTAGATGGATTACAAGAGAACGAAACGACGGAAAGTGATGATATTGGTCTCGTTTTGTGAAGGAAAAGACAAACCATACGCATATCCAAGGAAAACTAGCTACCTGATTTCGTTTTGGAGAAAAAGGTAGGATAAGGTACCAGTATGATGAAAACTGCTGTGTAGATCGACTTCAAAATTTGATAATAAATCAAAGACCAAACCAGTTATGGAAAACCAGATATATATATAAAGCTAACGATCGTACAGATTAAACGAAATATGGCTGACAGTAATCCATGTTCTGGATGAACAGCACAGGTTATGGACCAGGCTAAGCACAGATTCCCTATATCAGCGAGAAAAGCACATTTTCAGCCGGTATTTGGTACTGTACTTTCTCAGACATTCGCGCTCTACCTATAAAAGGAAAGGGTGTTTTTTTCAAAACGTGCAGATCGTAAAATACAAATCAGAAGACAGACGGACTGCTGGAGGAGTGAGAGCAGCGTGCCAAGAAAGCTATTATTCCTTATGTATGCCTTTCCGTATATATATATATATATATATATATATATATATATATATATATATATATATATATATATATATATATATATATATATATATATATATATATATATATATATATATATATATATATATATATATATATATATATCCACCAATTCCTCAGTCAAAGTTGAACTTCTGAACCATCCTAAGAGGGTTACTGTTTTGGTTAGACAGCAGGAACCGAATTAGAATCCACTCGTGACACATTGCTACGTTAAGGAGCACCTTGGTGTGATTCTGTTTACGCACGGACTCCCTCGGGCGTGGGTTAGTCCAGTGCAGGGTCCAAAGATAACTGCTGTATATACCACAAGTATCGACCAGAAGTGCTGTACCATACACACAAACTGTTCATATGCTACAACAACTGTGAGAGTCAAATGGAAAGAGACAATAGAAGTATCATGATGATATTTGGTAGATGAAGATTTCACAGGTGACTTTTACTCTAAACGTGATTTTTAACTTTAAAGAAACTTGAAGAAATAGTTTATTTAAGTGAAGTTCTCAACAAGGACTGTTGATCTAAATGTGGCCGGGTAGGGAATTGGGGGTTGCTGTTTTATTGCAGAGAGTGTTAGATCTAGATTACTAGCTTGACCGCTAGAGTTCGCAATTTCTTCCTTACAGTCTTACGGGATTTTACCAGGTTCGGGGACTATCCTCTAAGGTGTTGTATTAGAGCAGATGTGTTTTATTTATATGATTTACCAGCAAGAGCAGTTATGGTTCATTTATATTTCCTTCCTTCCTCTCATGAATGTATGGCAAAGCAAATGAGTGACGACCTGCCTTTAGTATAAACGTGACTTTTATTTAATTATAACGTAATTACAAGTCGACATGGCAAAACTTCATAAGACACATATGACAATTATTCTTCAGAGCATATTTCTTTTCAAAATCCCGCTGTATGAGTTTCTAACTTCATTATAACCATTCTGGTTCTATTCTTAGGAAATTCTTTCTTGTTCATAATGCCATATTTTCAAGTAAGTGCATGCCAGTAGTTCAATAGGGATTACTCTGCTTCTTCAGGATATAAAATTGCCATATCTCCTCCTGATAAGTTATTGCTTCATCAAAACAAATCAATCCTGCATGTACATTTGAAAAGAAATCTTTCAGCCATTGTTTCCTTTCTAAATCTGCAACAATCATTCGATTTCGACATGTCAATAATTGTATAGTAATTAGTTCCTACTTACAGACTTCGAATATAGAGTTTAAATACACAAAAATGCACTTTGAAGAGAACATGCCATCATCCCTGGAATTTCTAATTCTTCAACTTGAATAACTTTCATGCAGTAAACCACTGCGTTATGAGCACAAACTTGCTTGTCTTACTAGCTAGACGCGTCCCTTCCTACTAACTAGGCTGCTGGGGAAAACCGCGTCTCTTCTAAATTTTTCTGAGCTCACGATTGGGTAAAAATCACGTGACTAATTTTGACATGTAACGCGACTCTATCCTAATTAAAATTTAATCTGTTTCTCGGAAAGTAGAAATTTATATGCTAATCTGGTTTTTATAGCCTGTTTCCAAAGGAACAACTATGTACACGGCTACATATAGACCCCGGGGCTCCGCAAATGTATCCCGTAGGGAGACATTTGAGTACTATCAATAACAAAAATTCATCCCCAAAAATTTTCTAAGTCTAAAAATATTTTTATAAAAAAAAAAATTTTCAAGTTCAAAAATTTTCTAAGTCCAAAAATATTTCAGAAAATTTAACTAAATTCCTACATCTGAGCTCCTATGTCTATATGGGACTGTCGTCTATAAAGGGGCCTTATAGATGGACATCATCTCCAAAAATGCAAACTATCTTTCATATCAATACATATTTCAACCAAATTTACAAATTGGCAACACTGACCAACAAAATCCTAAAAACAATCATAAGGTCAGCACTCAACAGAATGTGACGAGTGGCAACACTGGGAAATGAACAATAAACTATATTATTTGCAGAACTTGGCTGCATTATCATAATCTATTACATTTCATTCAAAAATATAGTTGATTACATTCTCTTAGATATGGTGGGGGGTGTTATCTCTTTTCTTTTCCTGTTATTTGCTCCATATATAAGTCTGCAAGTACTTAAAAAATCTTTTTTCTTCCTGGCGTACTTATTTATTCTATTTTCCAAGTACTTTGCAATATCCCAAGAAATGTCCAAAATCTCTAATTCCTATGGTAATGGTAATCCACTTTCATAGAATAGCCAATGTTTTCATGGGTACTCATCATTTCCTTTTTTTTTCTAGTGAATGAGCCACTTGCTCATTATTACATGTAGAAAACATCTCTAGACATAATATGCATATTTTATCAGACGATAATATAACCAGCATCATTTTTATAAGTAATCATTTTTCACAATAAAAGCATTAAAACCTCATGGCTTATCCTTATTTATTTATCTGAATGTTTCCTTGTTATTGACATTTTCTAAATGGTAAGTGTATAAATTCGTTCTAAGTCCGTCACTGTAGAAAAAATGTTCTATATTACATTCCTTTTTTTTTCTTCAAAATATGTGATGTTTGTCTCCAATATCCGTACGTCTGGTGGTGATCCTGTCCATTAGTCAGTTATTTCTAATCATTCCTTCTTTTCTGTCAACACAGTATTTTTTCTGTGAACTCTTTCCTAGAAATATTATTTTATATATATATATATTCTTCAAAGATCTTCTTTGACTTACCATACATCAATTTTCAAACATCTAATTATTCAGCAACCAACAGACGAATATGTTACTATTATATTATGAAATATAAGGGAAAAGGAAAATATAGTTTCAAATCATCATGCATTTTCTACGTTGGGTTCCGTATTACTTTATTTTCTCTGTTAAGACAACTGCTTATACTCTTGACAATATGTATCCATGTTGTCACTCTCAAGGCATCCTTGTATACCGTTTATATTTGTCTCCTTTTTTTTTTCATAACACCAATGTATCATTTATGGTGTTCCAATATCATTGTATCTATTCTTGTCCTCCTGTTATCTTGAGAATTCATCCTTGGTAACTCCCTATGTACCTTATCTAGCAATACATTTATCAAAAACACATCAAACAATTATTTATGGAACAATCAACTGAGATGTAAGAACTGTTTGACAATATGAGATAAAAAAAATTTTGGGGTCATCACTCAAAAAATGTGACATAGAAAGGAAGAAAAAATATTCAATTGATCGTGAGGAATCTACAATATTCTTATAAGACAAAGTTCCTGGCACTTTGACTACTATTTATCCATGTTATTTCTGGTTATCCTTGCATAGAGTGTACCATTTCCATTTTCTTTATAAGTCCAATTCATCGCTCATGGTGCTCCAATATTTAAAATGTGGATCCTTCCTATTCCTCTTATTCTGTACTGGAAATACATCCTTATTAATTGTCCATGTACTATATCTGTGAATATTTATCAACAATATATCAACTAATCATTTATGGAACCATTAACACAAATGTCTAGACTTTACCAAAACATGAACAAAAACATGTCTTTTTACATATGTGCAAAATTTCGACACCAACTCTGCCTTCGCTGGTCGAGGGTTAGTCAGAGTTATGTGGTGCCTGTAACATCCGCTGACTACAGCCAGATGGGTGACTTATGGTACTTATAATTCAAAATCTCGTCCGTCAGTTATCTTAAGTGTGGGGCGGGGGAGTCTATTTCATGGTGTCCTTGACAAAGTTTGCTGCATTTCCAATCTAAGTATTCTTTTCTTATGTCATAATATCTCCATGATATATCTGTGACATGTCTGTCCTTGGGATAACATTATTATTTTTTTTTTTCAATATCCTCGGGGTGAGCAGATCTCAGTACGTCCAATTTCATCAATCGTGTATTTTTCTCCTGTAATGCTGGGTATGTTATGAGTATAGTACATTGTCAATTTATTTCAACTATCTTACAACATTCTGTAATTCGTGATAAGGAATAGTCATTTGTTATACAACAATGTTCATATTACAAAGGCAATGAGCAAAATTCAAAGAGATATCTTCTCCGAAAATGCGGATGTATCTCTATTTCTCCTACCTCTGAGCGTAGTAATTATTCAGTCATTATTTTTTTTTCTCCATTATTTAAATCTCCATTTTGTGTCCTTAGTACCTGTGGTTCCATGGGATTATCATAATCTATTTGTCTCTTGTCTACTGATAATCCTTCAATAATGACTTCAAATATGGTCCTCATATGTGCAGTAATCATCTGCTCTGATTTGTTCCATGTCCATGGTATTCATTGAATATTCTATTATATCCTTGTCTTATCTCGTAACCACGAAAGACTAAAATTATTGCTTCTCCAATGTTAATGTGGGGGATCTTGTGCATAAACATTACAACAAAATCTCAGCTGTGACAACATAAAGTTTCACCATAATATAAAATGGCATCTTCATCATCATTAAACAGTTGCTTCATTCTCTCATGTGCCATCAGTGGCTATCATCCGGTAATGGGTGTTCAATGTGGGTTCAGCATATACAAATGCTGTAGAGGGGTATTTCATTTGCTAAGTCAGCATGTGCAAATGCTATTTCTTTAACATGGGCAAAGGCATCATCAACAAATAGGTGTAATGTGTTCAATCTGGGGTTAGCATATACTAATGCTCTCAAAGGATTTTTCATTTGCAAAAAATCAGCATGCGCAAATGTCATTGGGGTACTTGTCATAGGCAGTATCAACAAAATACTGCTGGAGTATCAGAGATCATGCTGGTGGGGGTATGACTGGTAATGGGCAGTAGGAGTAAAAACTAATTTCTCGCTCTGAAATGGTGAATTATTTTCTCTTTTTCTTTTCTTTTATGTCGGCTGCTAACCTCAGGGCAGTCAATGTTTTACAATATTGGCTTATCATCATCAAAATGTGTGAGGGTGGCATATAAACATATAATACATCTTATAAAAAACATTCCAATTGTTTTTCTCTTCTCATTTTTCTGTTATGTTTTGTCTCTTTTCATTTTTTTTTCTTTTTATTTCTTTTTTCCATTTCTTTTCTGTTTTCTTGTGATTTCTTTTCTCTTTTCTTGTTTTACATTTCATTTTCTTTTCTTGTGATTTCTTTTCTGTTTTTATCACAAGTACGAAAGAATGATAAAAATCAATTCACTAAACACAAGAGATACTATCAATATTCCTAATAGTAAATCTCAACCAATAGGGCTGCAAGTAATAGTTTAGGTTAGAACAGAATGAATATTGTAGCAGTGTCTGTTGTCAATAAGTGGCGAGGAAAGGGTACATCAAGGATCTCCTGATTACAACATGATTGTAATTCCAAGGAATGAATATGATTGGGATTGAAAAGATCATAAGTCTAGAATGTCGTCTCAATATAGTGGAAAGGAAAAATAGTAAGTTAAAGATGTTGTAACAGTGGAGTGAAGAAAATCTTACTATAGAGAGTCAAGGTTGGGATATGGAATCTCTTTTGGAGAATGTTTTAAAATCTTGACAGTACTAATATACATCTGGGTCTAAAATAATAATAATGTACATTGGAAAAATAAATAATCCTGTGGAGAAAGATAGCATAACATGCAATATTAGTTTTGGGTATGAATTATATGCTGTTAACAGATGTCATAGTAGGAACAGTATGATTGATCAAGGTGATAGAATAAAGGAGTTTAGCATAAATGAGATCACAGAAATATGAGTATGAGGTAAGAAAAAACTACTGCTGTAAAGTGTCTGCATGAAAATGCACTAAGATGCGAAATTACAGAACTCTGGAACTGCAAGGACAAGAAGTCTGGTGAATGGAGCGTAGAATATGATCGGTTTCAAAAGTAGAGATCAATGTTACAACAGAATAGTGTGACACATGTGTTATAGGTAAGGTTGTGTAACATTCTAATTATTAAGAAAATGTCTGTAACTAAATAATGTCTGTAAACTCGTAACACCGTGTGTTATCAATTGTTTTGTCATTTTTATTTCACAAAAGTATACTATCTAATGAAAATCCTCCGTGTGCTGGTCTTGATTTGTTCTCTGGGCATCAGTATTCTAAGGCTGGAAAAAAAATAACTTTCTCAGTGGGGCTTTGACATCTTAGTCTGGAAGCAAGTCATTTGAACTGTCAAAAACTGAAAATAGAGTACATGGGAAAGTTAGTACATTGTTAAAAAGTAATTGCACATTCGCGGTGACCGTACATGGGATGGCATGTACATTGAAGACTCGAGGGGCGTGTCTCAGCAAAGCTTTAGTAGTTCCTTCAGTTTCTCTGCCATCTCTAACCTTGCAATGTCCCGACTGCTTAGGCGAGCATCATACTGAGTAGCAGTGGTGACTGGTGTGGCAGGCAACACTGCATTTGCTGATTGTTGGGGCACTGAGGACATTGACGAATGCGGTGATGGCTTAACATCTTTTGATTGCGGTGATGGTTTCACTATGGTTAGGGTTTGTATGGCTGGAACATCTGTTAGTTTGGAGGCAGGTATATGTTTCGCCTTGATTTTTCTTCTGACCTGGTTGTGCTGTACGTTAACACCGTTTACAGTGGGCGCAGTAATTTGCACACTGTTGTTTTTGACTAGTTGAGATGAGGCTAACACTTCTCGGCTGGGCTTTGAAACACGATAGCGTTTCTTCAATATTTTTCGTCTGATTTCATTTTGTGGCAATTTCATGCATTTAACGACAGGAGGTGAGTCATCTGACCCTGCTGTATATGCGCGTTTGACCCTGGAGCTGACTCGTACAGATAATGTGCTCTCCGCATCACTGGTTTCAATAGAACTGGCTGTATCAATGTCTGTTTCTTGTTCGTTGGGGTCTGACAAAGCTGTGCCGGGGCCGACACTGTCTTCTCTCATGTCTTGTTCTGTTTCGTCTCCATAAAGATTGCTGGTATATGGTTCAACAATCTGCTTGGGTATAGTTTCTTCAGGATCTGATTGTTCTGAACGACCAATCTTGTTCTTGTGGTATAGCAGTGTTTGGTTTTCACTAGTGTTAAAACTAGAACTGCCTGAACTGGGGGTGTGATAGGTATCAGCTGATGATTTATCGCTGTGGGAGTAAGTTTGAGTGTGGATATAAGGTGCTTTCGTGTTGTCATCGTGTGACGTCTGTGGCATGATTTCTTCATTTCTAATGCGCAGGTCTCTGTCTTGTAGTCTATTACGTAATTCAAGTGGTGGGATGTCCTCTTCACTTTCTGATAAATTCCTTTGTTGTCTTGCTCGTTGTATTTCATCTGTAGGTGGTCTGGGTATGTGGTCGTCTTGGTGAAATTCAGAGTCTGTCGTCTCTGACTCTGATATGTCAGACGAATCTGTGCTGGATGGATTATAATTTAGGGTGGCCTTTCTGACTGGTCTTGTATTTGTCGTCAGAGGCGGAATGGGCCGGTGATTATCAATTTTGAGTTGTTTTACGTGAGCTTTTGTTTGGTGGTGTTTCTTGTTGTAGTATGTAAAACTTTTGCCTCGTTTTGGCGATGCGCGTCCCGTTCAACCTAGTCGGTTATATTAGGGCGCATGTCCAAATATAATAGACCCTTAGGTCTATGTGATGTTTCTCTTCATTCCAGATAATGAAGTTTACAGGCGTAGTTTGTTTCATGATTTTGTAGCCATCCAACCATCGGTCATCGAATTTTGAACTGCGTACATGTTTCTTGTAGTATACTCTGTCTCCTATTTTGTACGTTGGTAGCTTGGCTGATTTATCATGTTGTTTCTGTTTCTTGTGAAATGCCTTCTGCGTATTTCGTTGTGCAATCTGGTGAGCTTTATACTTTTCTTGAAGGTTTATTTCTATGGGGTCTTCTTCCATGTATTTTCTTTGTGGGCGAAGTAGGTTGTCTAACGGAAAGTTTGGTTCTCTTCCGTATAGCATGAAAAAGGGTGACATTCCTGTGGTATCGTTCACGTTTACTCGGATGGCTTCAAGAGCTTGGTTGATGTATAGGTCCCAGTATTGGTGGTTCCCCTTGATATATTTGCTAATAATATCATGTAGGGTGGCGTGCATGCGTTCATTTCTGCCATTTGCATTTGGGCAATAATAAGTGGTTGTAGTATGCTCAATATTCAGCTGGTGTAAGGTGGCTTTAAATGGGTTACCGATAAACTGTTTACCGTTGTCTGAAATGATTCGTTTTGGACAGCCATGCCTGGGAATGAATTCTTGTAAAAAAAAATTTGCGTGATGGACTGCGATGTGGCATCACTGAGTGGGTAACTTTCTGGCCAAACAGAGTATTGGTCAACTATGTGCAGGAGGTATTTGTTGCCTGATTGGGTGAGTGGGTAAGGACCTGATAAGTCAATGCTTACTGTTTGCATGGGGTAATGGGAAGGTTGCATTTCTTGAAGGGGAATTAAATGTGGCTTCATGTTCCGCAATTTACATGTTTTGCAGGTGGCCACGTACTCTGTAATGTCTTTGTAGAAGGTTTGCCAATAATACCTTTTCTTTATAACATCAATTGTTTTGTCTCTTCCCATGTGCCCGTTGTTATCATGAAACTGTAGCAATACTTCTGGGACTAGATGTGCTGGAATGACTTTTCTTAGTGTCCCTTCTTGTTTACTATCAATATAGTATAGAGCTCCATCCGTTGGGTGTACTGTAAAATCTTTACTTTTTGTTGGGTTTTCCTTCACGTATGTGAGCAGCTTAACAATTTCTGCATCTTTCGCTTGTTCTACTCTCATGTCAAACATATCTTGACTTTCTTCTTCTACTTGAGTGGCAGAATCTGAGGTACTTCTTCGACTTGATGGAGTAATTTCATTAATTTCTTTTGCATTATCGTCAATCTGTGAGGATGTGCCATCATTTTTGACTCTATTCGTTTTCACTTCAGTTTCGTCATCATATTTAATCCTGGATAAGAGGTCCGCACAGGTGTTCATTTCGCCTGGGATATGTTCGATAGTGGTGTCGTAGGACTGCAAATTAATTGCCCATGTCTGTAACTTCTTTGGCTGTTCTTGTGTTTTGGTGAGCCAGTTAACCAAAGGTTGATGATCAGTTCTTATAATGAGTTTAGTTCCTCTGACATAAAAGTCAAACTTTTGTACTGCATAGTGTATGGCGTATGCTTCTTTCTCAGTGGTGGTCCACCGTTTTTGTGACTTTGACAATGCGTGGGATAGGAATGCAATGGGTTTCTCATTTGGAATGTTTGGTAGGATGGGTGTTTCATCTTCTAGTACTGGTTGTACCAAACATGCACCAATTGCGTTATCTGAGGCATCGGCATATAGTATCATGGGCTGAGAAATGTCTGGATGTCCAAGCAGTGGGATGGTGGTTAGGGCATTTTTAAGATACTCAAAGGATCTCTGGCAGTCTTCTGTCCATTTGAAGCGTGCATACTTGCGGGTAAGGGCTATCAAAGGCTCTGCTGCTCTGGAGAAATTGATGATGTGGCGCCTATAGTAACCCACTGTACCAATAAATGAGCGTGTTTGTCTCACCGTCTTGGGGCTAGGCATTTCTCTTATGGCTTTGACTTTATCTTCATCAGGTCTGATGCCATGTCTATTGATGACAAAGCCTAAATATTTTGTTTCTGTCTTTAGAAACTCACACTTCGACAGTTTTAACTTTATTTGGTGATGCCTGAGTCTATCAAACACTGTTTCAACCTTGCGGAGGTGGTCTTCCATCGTGCCTGCGGTATGTATCAGGATATCGTCTGTGTATGCCAGGGCAAATGGATGTAGACCCTTTAACACTTCATCCATGAGTGACATATATGTTGCTGGCGATCCTTTTAGACCAAATGGCATCACATTCCAACAAAAGCTTCCTATATGTGAACAGAATGTGGATTTCTGTTTTGCCTCAGGTGTCATGGAGATGCACCAAAAGCCTGACCTTGCATCAAGTGTGGTAAAGTATGTAGACTTTCCTAGCGTCGCAAGTAGATCGTCTATCCTGGGGAGGGGGTAGGAAATGACTTTTGTGATTTTGTTAAGGGCACGATAGTCGCAGCAAAAGCGACTGGAGCCATCTTTCTTTGTTACGATCACTATGGGTGAGGACCATTGGGAGCGGGGATCTTTCGATGATTCCTGCCTGTAGCATTTCATTTATAGACCTTTCCACTAGTTCTCTGTTTTTCAAGGGTGTATGATAGGGTTTCATATGTATTGGCTCCTCGGTAGTTGTTTGAATGTCCATTGTGACAGTGTTAGTTCTGCCCAATTCCATGTCGTTTAGTGCGAATACATCTTGGTGCTTTTCTACAAAAGTTTTCAAACGTGGCTCATTATCTTCTGTGGCATTCAGGGTTGCAAGTAACTGAGCTATTCTCTCTCTCTGTGTTTATGATCTGCCACTATATTTCTGGTCTGTCTTGCTGCCTCCGTTTCCTTCCCATAGTATTGGGGCATTTTTCTTGCATCTTGTGAAAATCTCTGCTCCTGGTATGTGGCTTTCTTTTGCGTATTTCTTTGCCGTTCATTGGGCTGTGCTTGGTATTGTTTCCTCTGCCATGTGCTGTGTGCATTTCCATTTGTCACTGCATTTACTGTATATACGTTTCCTGTATTATTTCTGGGGTAGTCGTTGTTGTGCCATTTTTTCTGATTATTTCTGCCGTAACTGCGCTTATCCGCGTACGTTACTGTATTTCTTCCGTTTGTGCTATAGGGCTGTCTTCTTTCCCTGGGCGAAAATTTTTCATTCTTTCTATTTCCAACTTTGCTGCTATAGTATCCTCCTGTGGTGGAGTCGTATAAGAATTCTTCCTTTTCTTCGGAACATTCAATTGGTTTTGGGACTTTATCATATCCACCTGTTTTTGAGTTATATTGATACTCCATGGGGCATGTATCTCTGTCTTGTCGCTTTGGATATCCTCCTGGCAAGACAATATCTCTGTTTCTCTGTTACTCTGTGATATACAGCACTTCATCTTTTCTCGTGGTGTGCTGGGGCGCAAGAATGAGTAATTATAGTCATTTTCATACTGTGGCCTTACTCTTCTTATGTATGGACTGGTTCGTTTCTGCCATCTGGGTAGGGTATGCTGTGGTGTAACATAACTGTGACTGATATTGCTGTCTTTTTTCTGCATAAGCCTTATAACTGTTTATTTTCCGTGTACTATGGTTATTTGTACTGCGATTTCGTGCATTATGTCCAGTGGGAGTGGTTGAGACAATTTGTGAATGGTCTCTATTGGTTTTGGTTTGTCTTAACGTTGACGTATCCACTTGTGCTACAATTGTGCCTCTATTTATAGTGGTAGTTTTTCCTGACATATTCAATATCATGATGGGGAAATCTCTAGCCTTCGAGACTTCAGCGATTCCTTCTGTAATTTGTAACAATGGGTCATCAATAATGATTTCTTCTGCTAGGGGCTGTATTTGGATTGATTGCCCTGGTGTTATGTACTCAGAATTTTTTACTCTGCCTTTTGCTATGACCAGGGAGTTTGGAGCCACCGTTATGGGAGCTGTAAGCCTTACCAAAGACGCTATGTGGATATCGTCCTGGAGATCTATGTATGTATTGTTGACTTTGATTTTCTGGAGGTCATAGTATATTCGAACTTTGTGTTTGTTAAAAAAATCCCTCCCTAGGATAAGATTTCTAGACATTCCTTTAGTAATGACAAGTGGGTGTTCAAAATTTGTTTCGCCTAAGGAAAATTTTAGCCATGCTGTCCCCACTGAATTTAGTCTTTGTCCCGTGACTGAGGCTAGGTGTGTTTTGGACGGTTGAAATCGTACTAAGTGTTGGATCCTCTTGAACAGCTGGAACCTAATAAGGCTGATGGATGCTCCTGTATCTAACCGTGCCCTATATTGTAGGCCCTGAATAGACCTGATGCAGGAACCGGGGTCCGGATGTATTTTAGTTCCATCATGCAGCATTTCTTCATAATGTATTTTTCTGGATGGGCCCACTTGACAATTTCTGTTCTGTGTTGTTTCTTTTGTTTTGGACCATTTTCTGTGATTGTTGCCCTCACTAACGGTCCTGTTTAGTGAGGGGTTGAGGCGTGCCTCTGGTATACTGATTTCTGGTGTAATCACGTGGGGGTGGTGCGGGTTGTTGTGGTTGATAACCTCCTCTTCTGAATGGTGCATTATTGTAATTTGCTCTACAGGACTTGTAACCATGTCCGAGCCTACCGCATGTGAAGCATCCATTTGGATTGACATTATTGACGTCGTTTTGCCTCTGTGTGGGGGGTCTATAATTGCGGGGCCTATCATCTCGTTGTCGTGGGCGAGTCCATTGCCTCCTGGCATGGTCAACTTCCATAGGCTCATGCTCATTATAGTTCCTATTTTCTGGTCGGGGTTCCCTACCTACTCTTTGTTGGAACCTTCGGTGAAGATTTTCCTCCTGTATTGCTGCTTGGATTGTTTCAGCAATAGTCTTGGTGTCTTTTCTAATGAGATGCCTTCTGATATTTTCTGCTCTAAGGCCATCGGCAAATATCCCCTCTAACTGTATTTCTACATCAGGTGTAGTAGGGATTTCTCCGCAAAACGCCTCTTCTGCCATATTGAGGAATCTATCTCCAAAAAGTTGTACCGATTCATCTCTTTCCGGTTTCATGCTTCTAAGGACTGACCAAGCATGCATTTTGTCTATGATTTCCCCATATCTCTGGGTGAGCTCTTTTTTTAGGGACTCGTAGGTTTCTGTGGGGTACTGCTGGGACCTCCTTCTTAAAAAATCAGTCACGTACGAATCAGAACCTAACAGAGCGATTTTCTTTTTCTCTTCATCCGTTGTTGCCTCTGCTAGTGCCGCAAATTTTTTCCATGTCGGACAACCATCTTCTGAATTTTTTCTTGTTTCCATCGAACGGCTGAACAATGGATCTAACCTGTGTGAATTTCGCGTAGTTGTCATTTTTCTGTAGGGTTTCAGTAATTTGCCGTAGCGCTATCAGTGTTGGTCCTTCCATATTTTGTCTGTCCTGGGGCTGCAGTGGTTGTGCTTGAGCGAATCTGTTTTCCTGTTGCTGCTGCTGTTCTACCCCAAGTTGCTGGAAATTTTCCATTAATTGATCCATCTTCGCTTCTGCTCTTTTATAGAGGACTGGTCACTAGGCAACAAGTTGCAATGTGTGGCCGGGTAGGGAATTGGGGGTTGCTGTTTTATTGCAGAGAGTGTTAGATCTAGATTACTAGCTTGACCGCTAGAGTTCGCAATTTCTCCCTTACAGTCTTACGGGATTTTACCAGGTTCGGGGACTATCCTCTAAGGTGTTGTATTAGAGCAGATGTGTTTTATTTATATGATTTACCAGCAAGAGCAGTTATGGTTCATTTATATTTCCTTCCTTCCTCTCATGAATGTATGGCAAAGCAAATGAGTGACGACCTGCCTTTAGTCAAGTAAGTGCAGGCCAGTAGTTCAATAGGGATTACTCTGCTTCTTCAGGATATAAAATTGCCATATCTCCTCCTGATAAGTTATTGCTTCATCAAAACAAATCAATCCTGCATGTACATTTGAAAAGAAATCTTTCAGCCATTGTTTCCTTTCTAAATCTGCAACAATCATTCGATTTCGACATGTCAATAATTGTATAGTAATTAGTTCCTACTTACAGACTTCGAATATAGAGTTTAAATACACAAAAATGCACTTTGAAGAGAACATGCCATCATCCCTGGAATTTCTAATTCTTCAACTTGAATAACTTTCATGCAGTAAACCACTGCGTTATGAGCACAAACTTGCTTGTCTTACTAGCTAGACGCGTCCCTTCCTACTAACTAGGCTGCTGGGGAAAACCGCGTCTCTTCTAAATTTTTCTGAGCTCACGATTAGGTAAAAATCACGTGACTAATTTTGACATGTAACGCGACTCTATCCTAATTAAAATTTAATCTGTTTCTCGGAAAGTAGAAATTTATATGCTAATCTGGTTTTTATAGCCTGTTTCCAAAGGAACAACTATGTACACGGCTACATAAAATTGAAAATTAATATGAAACAAATACAAAGGTATGTTATAAGGCACTCGTAGGAAATAAAGAAGTAGAACACTAGACAACAGAAAAACAACAGACATGAGTGGCTTACCCAGGATTTGAACCCTGGACCTTCCGTGCGACAACACCGCCTAGCTATGCAAGCGAATCACACTGTCCTCCCTGCCATCTACGCATCCCCAATAAAGGATATTT
Source organism: Oreohelix idahoensis (assembly GCA_024509875.1). Taxonomy (NCBI): domain Eukaryota; kingdom Metazoa; phylum Mollusca; class Gastropoda; order Stylommatophora; family Oreohelicidae; genus Oreohelix; species Oreohelix idahoensis. The sequence goes on from JAMPIV010014413.1 coordinate 35,422, forward strand.
CAATAACAGGTCATTAGTGCGAACCTCTATACATAACACCGGAAGTTTACCATGGGCAGTTCAGCCTATTAATGCCGCAATCACTTCTGTTGTTCCCCTATATATCAGTATTGGTCAGTCCAACAAGACAAAGACCTTAATACTGTGTCCAGTATGATAGTAGACTTAGAACAGTAAGAACAGGACAGAGGGTAGGTTTGGTATTGTATAAACATTTATAACACATAAGGAAGGGAAACCACGAGGCCTGTAAACAGTAAATTAATATGAAACAAATATAAAGGTATGTTATAAGGTACTCGTAGGAAATAAAGAAGTAGAACACTAGACAACAGAAAAACAACAGACATGAGTGGCTTACCCAGGATTTGAACCCTGGACCTTCCGTGCGACAACACCGCCTAGCTATGCAAGCGAATCACACTGTCTTCCCTGCCATCTACGCATCCCCAATAAAGGATGTTTCAATGACAGGTCATTATTGGGGATGCGTAGATGGCAGGGAGGACAGTGTGATTCGCTTGCATAGCTAGGCGGTGTTGTCGCACGGAAGGTCCAGGGTTCAAATCCTGGGTAAGCCACTCATGTCTGTTGTTTTTCTGTTGTCTAGTGTTCTACTTCTTTATTTCCTACGAGTGCCTTATAACATACCTTTATATTTGTTTCATATTTAATTTACTGTTTACAGGCCTCGTGGTTTCCCTTCCTTATGTGTTATAAATGATCTAAAATTGATACTTACCTATTAACTTATATATATATATATATATGTGTGTGTGTGTGTGTGTGTGTGTGTGTGTGTGTTGGTGTGTGTGTGTGAAATTAATTTTAGTATTTCATTCACTTCATCATTTTCCATCAATCTTATTGCGAAATGTGACGATAAGGTTGTGCGATCCTACGTCCATTCCATCAGTATCATTTTTTTTCTTCATTTTTCTCTTTCTCCCATTCAATTCGCTTATTATTTGGCAATTTTTTGCCCTTTCATTCATTCCTTTTACTCTCTATGCTGAATCTAGTAGTAGGGTGAAGTCTCTGACACTCTACTCCCCTACGGACGTATCTGCTTTACACGCAGAATTGTTTACGTTCCGCAAGATACATGCAAAGCAGGGAAGGCAATCCGTTACACATAAGAAGAATACCCAAAGATAGATGTAAATAATAAATAATAAATTCAGTAATTGTACTCAGCTGACTTATTAATTTTATATTGTAGAAGTTTGAGTTTTATTGAATTTGTTAACATCATAGGTTAGTTACATAGGGAAGGTGACAACTTAGGGTCTGACTTTACTCTGAATACTTTCTGAAGCAGATACCTTCACAGCCGTGACTATCCTGTGATACCAGTGCTCATGTCTGACCTTCACAGCCGTGACTATCCTATGATACCAGTACGCATGTCTGACACTGACCTTCACAACCGTGACTATCCTGTGATACCAATGCTCATGTCTGACACTGACCTTCACAGCCGTGACTATCCTGTGATACCCGTACTCATTTCTGACGCTGGGACTATACTCTTTCATACTGACTTCTTTGTCTGAGAGATGCTACTAACATCAATACCTATAAAAACCTTTCGCTACAATATTTTTAGTCCTTAAGGAAAAATCTTTTAGTTAACCATTAACGAATAGACGTAATTTAAAAAAAAAAGTCTTTAGCACATTTAGCTATGAGGCGAAGTGCAAAGAGCAATCTTACAGAATGGAAAAGAAACATTATTCATAGCTTTTCTAAAATTTACGAATCTCCTTTTTCCTTTGCAAATTCCTTATATTCGTATCTTCTTGTCTTTCTTCATCTTCTTCTACATACTTTCTTTATCTCTTTTTCCTTATTCCACTTATGTTTCCCTTGTTCTTCTTGAAACATGTCCAGTAATGTCTTAAACACACTAGTCCACAAACTTAGATTTGCCGATATTTTTCAGCCCAGTAATTGGGTCTTTTTCCTCATGTTATAATAATAATAATAAGAATAGCCCCTTCAGTCATAACTGACTATGGGAATGCACGCATGAGGTGACAGCCCTAAGCTGCTCATTTTCATTTCGACGTTTTCTCCTCTCTTCTGCTTGCCATGAGAGCTTCTTTTGACCCAATCTGAGGTGGCGCCGTAGAGCATCGCTTCATCCTCCCAGGTTCCTGGATTTATATCTGTCACAGGGTTAACCCGAAGGTTAACCAAAGAGAGTTCTCGTTGTGGTGCCAGCGTAGTCAATGGCTCAGATTTGCCTGGCAACCGGTTTAAGGTAGGCACCAGGAGTGGGAGAAGATGAATTTAAGACTTGGGGATAAGTTCCCAGCAGATAGTCTCAGTGATTCTGGATCTCGTGACACTGTCACTCCTACCACTCTATCCCCCTCTCAATTATAATGCTAGCGAGGCCCCACCTCCCCTATTACACTGAGTGAACAGAAGAGGAAGAAAGGAAGAACTGTATGTCTCTCTCGCACACTTTCTTTCCTTCTCTATATATGTAATTAACGTGTGTTGGTAATGCAAACACAAATACAACATTTATTGAATTACTTAAAGGTAACACAACATCCAATTACAATAACACAAATGCAATAAGAACTAACATTAACTATACCTGGAAAAGAAGATAATAGTTAATGCAAAATACACAAATGAATCTTAAGTCTATACTATGTGATGATGATGATGGATTTAAGCTAATCCTAAATACTAAAGAAGGATATCTTGTTTCTTGGTCTCTGACTGACTGTCAATAAAACTCTGGGTGTTTGTACGCCGTGAACATGTCTTTGTCTGCATTCAATAACATTGTTCGGCTCGCTGACTTTTCTCCAGGTGTCGATTGGCCTGATCTTTTGTTCTTCACAATGCGAGTGTTGACAATGAAATGAGCGGCTGAGTTGGCATGGTCATCGGGTGTGTAGACTGCAATGTTTTTCTGTAGAGACTTCGTCTGGTATACAGATGTCCCTTTTTGGTGAAGATATTTTGCTCATGTGGTGATGATGGTGGGAATATATGTGGTGAAGTGGGATGTTATAAATATTTATAGGGGACTTAGTGTACTGACTGAGATCAGCTGTGAAGGTATCTATATCTATTAAGAGTAGTGTATTATAGATAACCTTACTTGCTACCACATATCTATATATCTCAGTCAGAATTATTCTGGAATAGTGTGATGACTACGTTAGGTGTCTAGGGTATGTGTATGATGAAGTGTAAGTCACAACAACAGACAGATAAACAATTTAATTTAATCCACTACTCTTGACAACACTGTGACACTCACATACATATAACACTCTATGAGAATATCTTAAGGAGTCACTGATAACTTTTCAAATAACAATATGTATTCATGGTTATCATAAAGGTATATGTGTCCTGATTCAAATACAAAGGAACCAGGAATCACAATCAATTTTAATTACAAGTATATGTACAGACTTTATCAATATGAATATTGTAGTGACATATATTATTAAAATATCCTATGTGTGTCAGTTGTGTAGTGGTAATATGAGGTAATACTGGTTTTGTTTTGTTCAAGCTCTGTTGGTATTTGTCATCATGACTTCAATAGTTTGTCTTTTGGGACTAGTATTGGAGATGTTCTCAGTTCCTGATATTAATACAATTAAATTCCCCTCTGAATGTTATTTTTACAAAGTCATTTCAAGATGAGGGGACATAATGTTGAGCTCAGCTGGCCAAATCAGCTTATCTTGCGTGATGGCGGCAGGAAAGGACTCCTCTGCTCGAATTCTCCCCTGGGCTCTGGAGACACCTCACTGATAGCTAAAAAGACCAAGGAGTATGCTGTCCGACTCTGGATTCAGCAAAGCTCTGACCAGGTGCTGCTCAGTACCATCAAGACCACGGTCCCTGAAAACAAGAAGGATGTACCTTCTACTTCATAACTAATTGATACTCTAGTTCTACACTGAGCACAATACTACACAAACATTGAGTTCAGAGCGTTAGGCCAACTGTCAGCTTCATCTGAAATACTTTATACCAGCATTACCCTCCTTAATGGTCACTACGCCTCTGCACTTCCAGCATTATTTCTGTCTAATCAATCATCCAGGTGTCAGTGTACTACTTGGCCATTCCATGCCGTTTTACTTCCCTCCGACACCCTCTGTTCAGGCTGGAGCATTATAGGCTTTATCTCCTGTTTGCCACTGAACTACACATATATATATACAGGCATAAATTAACAATTTACATTCAATTTTCATTAAAAGATACTGAATGGTTCAAGCTTACCACAATTTCATGGAAATAAACACAGATACGTTGATTAGCAATGAATTCTGGCACAATTACTGGCACAAATTCCCATCTGCTTATGTTCCAGGCTTTTATTTCACACAAATATGAGCTGGCTTCAACGCACTGTTGCTTTATCAAGATTATTTGCACTAGTGGTCTCGAACTAACGCTCCTAAGTGAGTATATCAGCGAGTCTAGCCAATGAGGCCACGTTTCGACAAGTGTTTGAAAAAATGTTACCTTTTCACGTCTCCCCTAACAACGAAAGATAGTATTTATAGCTCGACCAATCGTGGTTAGTCTTTCATTTGTTGCGCTCCAATCAATTTGGAGTTTACATGGTAGGCTAATTCTGTAACGTACGATTTTTTTCAAACACGTTATAAAAAAATTTTATGAGCAGAAATGATTCCATGCTGTCAGGCATCCCCACTATTTTATTTTGGGTATAATTTATTAATTCCTGGACTATTTGCGTAACGTTTTACATATTCTTTGTCAGCAAGCCCTAAGGAACCCAAATATCCAAATTTAAAAGAGCTACGTGGCTGCGTTCAAAATATGTATTTTCTACCTCCTGTTTCGAAGATGTGCTGTCTGGGTACTGTTATGTTTTCAACCGTAAACCCATCTATTGTTATCTTTTCTAATAAGAGTTTTTTATGATTTTAAAACCTAACTCTGGGAAGGGTAGTGGATTTATCACTGTCCGTCCGAAAAAGTTAGTGCTTGTAGTCTTACACGCGTGATGGCAGCATTTGTGTATCGCGCGAAGCGTGTTTAGTGTTTGGCTTTCTGCCTCTCCTTTCTCGCTATCCTTTTGTCCATCTGTCTTTTGATCTTGGTAACATAGTGTAGAAAAAGACATGAATGGAATTTAAAATTTAGGTCAACTTGCATATTTCAAGGTTTTTCTTAGAAAGGCAGCACATTTTATTGTGTGTTTGGGAAACGCGTGTATGTTGCAGAAGGCCTTTAATATCAACGTGAAACGTTACAATTTGCATACGCAGTAGAAAACAAGGGGATTTCGAGTACAGTCATTGTGACAGCACTGTTCTTTACCATTCTTCTTCCTTTATTTATTATATGTATTTATTAGGCTTTATATTTACTTGATAATTTATATATGTGGATTAGAATATTCCACGACACCTCCCCTCTTAAAACAGACATTATATGTCAGTCCTTTATTCTATATTCACATAGAGAAATTTATTATTATTTCTGGGGTTTACGGTGATTCTCATCACACGGATGGCGGCTTAAAAAATCCGCTCCCAAATTGGTTTTTCCAGATATATACTCAATGCTAAAATTATATGGAGCCAAAAGTAAAGACCATCGGAGTAACCTGGAGTTCTCATGCCTAGCCTGTGCTAGAAACGATAACGGTTTGTGGTCTGTTTGCAACTTAAATGCCTTCCCATATAGATAAATATTGAATTTCTTTATCGCCCATATTACTGCAAGACATTCTTTTTCGCTAGTTGAGTAGTTGATTTCAGCTTTATTCAACTTTCTGCTAGCATATGCCAATGGGCTTAATTCCCCATCCAATGCATCTGATTTCTGTAGTAGAGTTGCACCTAACCCAATATTACTTGCATCCGTCCTTACTATGAATTCTTGACTTAAGTCAGGTAATTTCAAAATGGGTTTACTTGTGAGCTTTTCCTTCAATTCTTGGTAAGTCATTTCACATTGTGGTGTCCATGTAATGCGATCTGGATGTCCTTTACGTGTCAATTCAGTTAACGGTGCACATATGGAATTAAAGTTTTTGATATACTTCTGGTAGAAACCACATAATGAGACAAAGGATCTCACGTCCTTCTTGGTTTGTGGTCTCGGGGCTTTCTGTAGTTTCTCTAAATTCTTTGGGTCAGGGGTCATGTTTCCCTGATAAACTGTGTGTCCCAAAAATTCCAATTCTTTACATCCAACGCAACATTTGGTTGGTCGGGCTGTTAAACTTGCCTCCCTAAGTCGATCAAACAGCATGTTCAGAGAGTCAATGTGTTCCTCAAATGTTTCTGTTGCTATAAGGATATCATCCATAAAATTTGTTATACAGGGATTATTCAGAGGATCCAATAATTTTCTCATCATTCTAGAGAAGACACTAGGCGCATTCTTCAATCCAAATGGCAATCTATTAAACTCATAGTGTCCTTCTGAGGTACTAAAAGCTAGGTATGGTCTAACCTCAGGCTTCACTGGAATCTGATAGTATCCTTTACTCAGATCCACTTTTGAGAAATATTTAGCTTTATTTAGTCTGGCAAACAGCTGATTTGTATCCGGCAATGGATCCACCTGTCCTTCTGTAATAGCATTCAGTCTCCTGTAATCTATACAGAGTCTATGTTCTCCAGAGGGCTTCCGTAAGAGTACAACACCGGAACTATACGAAGACTCACTGTGCGAAATAATTCCTTCCTTCAATAGATAGTCTATCTCTTCCTTCAAAGCTTTCTCCTTAGCAAACGGAATCGAATATGGTTTCATACAGACAGGTGTGGAGTCTATTAGTTTCATATCATATTCCAATAGGTTTGTATGCCCTGGTCGGTCTGTTAACACCTCTGCATGATTATTTAGAACCTGTTGCACTCTCTCTTTCTGAGTTTTTGTTAAATGTGTACTGATTTTCACCTGTGCTGCTGTCTCACAGGGGTGTAATGGATATTCAAATGATGAAAGTGGTTCCTTTTTCATCTCCATGGCGATGGACAAGGTCAACAAGTGTGTCTCTTCCTGATGTTCTCTTTCCAAATATTTCTTCAGGAGATTCACATGATAGATTTTTTCTTTCCCCTTCTTATCTATCTTATAATTTGTTCTAGACACCTTCTCTAGAACTGTATATGGACCCTGCCATCCAATTTGTAACTTATTCTGACTCCCAGGCAAAAGAAGCAGTACTTTCTCTCCCACAGCCAAATTTCTGTCCTTCGCCTTCCTGTTATAATAGGCAGCATGTTTCTTCCTGGCTTGTTTCAAATTTTCATTGGCAAGTTTCCAGCCAGTTTTTAACCGAGTGGTCAGCTCATTCACATATTGGTATGAAGATGTAATGTTTTCCTCTGCCTTTTCATCAGTCCACGTTCTTAACATAGCTACATATGGACCTTTAATTGTGTGGACCTATTTGTCCATGCACCGGTATGGTCTCTTCCACTCGAAGCTTTATAGTGATGATTTTTCCTCCCAGAATTATCATTCACAAAACGACCGCTACCAATTTTTCTTTTGGGGCTTTCTCCCCACTTAAAATTCTTGATGAGAGATTTCCTCTCTACATCCTCTTCCTCCAGTTTGTTTAAGTCCGATTGAAGGATTTTCGGCTTATCCTGGGGTAAGACATCTTTTTGCACTCTCCGCATAGTGGCCATTGTAAAACAGTTAAGTGAAGCTTGTCCGTGAAAAGGGGCTTCCCATTCCATTTGGTCCACTTTATCAAATGTATATCTCTTTTTATTATCAGGCCTAATTTTGCCCCGTGGCGTGTCCAGGTCCTGATCCATGTTCCCACTTGTGGGTGTTCCCTCATGTGCTATGCTACACCTTTGTACAAAATTCTCAATGTCCCATCTTGCTTTGGGCCAATAATAATTGTGAGCCACCTTTTGAATGATGGTACCTATTTTCTCATGGTCCCCATCTGGTTTCACATGTAGGCTCCTTATTAAGTCTGCCCTATATCTTTTAGGAAGTACCAGCTGTCCTTGACCTTTGGATCTAGCTCCAGTCTTCCTATACATCAACTTGTTTTTCATGTAAAAATCTCCCTTGCCTGGAGTTGTATGACAAGTTGACAATTTTCTGAAACAAGGCTTGAGTGTTTTATCCCCAGCCTGTGCCTTCCTCATCTCTTCTGGAGTGGTATCTAACATAATATCCTCCTCCTGTCTTGAGGTCGACCTGACCTGAAGGGTGGCCATATACACAGGTTTCCTTCTGCAACGGTCAGTGTCATGATTGTCCATCTGACAATTCTTACACCACCTTTTTCCTTGGTTGAAAGATTTTCTTTCATTATATTTCCTTTCATCGAATTGTGGGAATTTATTTTTATTGTCATACCGTGGCCTATCAAATTGGTGCTTACCTTTATTTTGATCCTTAGGATCAAATTTATTAAAGTTCTGTGGTGCCCTAAAGTTATCCACTTGTTTCTTTTTATTACCTGTTACCTCTGCTTGAGCTGCTTGATACCTTTCAGCAACATTTAGCAACTCACCCAGCCTCTCTGCACCTTGTTCCATGAGAAACTTTCTCAGGTCTGGAGCTATGGACTCTCTTAGTTGCTCTATAAGGACCATTTCCTTAAGATCTTGGGTTTTCCCCAGAGAAGTCCATTTCTCCAAGTATGTCTCTATTCGTGCAGAGAACTGGTGATATGTTTCACCTGACAGTAGTTTAGCATTCCTAAATTTTTTCCTATAAAATTCTGCATTCTTTTCATATCTTAACAAAAGAGCCTGCTTTAGCATGTCATAATTTTCCTGATCACCTCTGCTCATTTTTGCAAAAACTTCATAAGCTGCCCCACGAAGTCCCTGAGATAACTTTAAGCTCCACCTTTCTCTCTCTAACCCATATGTGGTAGCTAATAGTTCATATCTATTTATATAGCTCTCAATATCATCGTCTTTCTCAACAAAATGATCTAAATGAAAGTTCATAGCTGAGGTTGAGGCTCCCTGAGTAACCGTAGCATCAGAGGCAAAGGGACTGGCACCATTTTCAGGAGCATGGCCTTGAAACTCAAACTCCCTTAGTCGTAACTCATGTTCCCTTTGTAATCTCTTCTCCTCTTTTTCTGCTTCCCTCTCTGCAGTCAATCTTCTTTCTTCTGCAGCTACTTTCTTCTCTTCTCTTTCTGCTTCCAATTTCTTAGCCTCTTTGTCAGCCTCAATCTGCAACCTCTTAGTCTCAGCCTCAGCTTCAAATTGCAACCTCTTAGTCTCAGCCTCAGCTTCAAATTGCAACCTCTTAGTCTCAGCCTCTAACTTTCTTTCGGCCTCTTTTTCTAATCTTCTTTCTTCGCGTTCAATAAATTTGTCACATTCCGTAGTGACATAGGCAACCATAACTTGCCCATCTAATCCTAACTCTTTTGCAGTCTGTACAGCAGCAGATCGAAACTTGGCCAGGTCCGCCATTGTCTATCAGGTAAGTTTCTACAATGTCTAACCAACAATTTAATCTCTAAATATATCTAATGGACAACACAGGCACCGTGAGCTCAACCTTATTTAATTCCACCCAAGGATACCTTTTAATTCTTATATTCCCTGAAGTGAATTACCCCCAATATTTTTAATAGGGAAAGATTCAAAATCCCAAGAGCGAGACCCCAATATATGTGGTGAAGTGGGATGTTATAAATATTTATAGGGGACTTAGTGTATTGACTGAGATCAGCTGTGAAGGTATCTATATCTATTAAGAGTAGTGTATTATAGATAACCTTACTTGCTACCACATATCTATATATCTCAGTCAGAATTATTCTGGAATAGTGTGATGACTACGTTAGGTGTCTAGGGTATGTGTATGATGAAGTGTAAGTCACAACAACAGACAGATAAACAATTTAATTTAATCCACTACTCTTGACAACACTGTGACACTCACATACATATAACACTCTATGAGAATATCTTAAGGAGTCACTGATAACTTTTCAAATAACAATATGTATTCATGGTTATCATAAAGGTATATGTGTCCTGATTCAAATACAAAGGAACCAGGAATCACAATCAATTTTAATTACAAGTATATGTACAGACTTTATCAATATGAATATTGTAGTGACATATATTATTAAAATATCCTATGTGTGTCAGTTGTGTAGTGGTAATATGAGGTAATACTGGTTTTGTTTTGTTCAAGCTCTGTTGGTATTTGTCATCATGACTTCAATAGTTTGTCTTTTGGGACTAGTATTGGAGATGTTCTCAGTTCCTGATATTAATACAATTAAATTCCCCTCTGAATGTTATTTTTACAAAGTCATTTCAAGATGAGGGGACATAATGTTGAGCTCAGCTGGCCAAATCAGCTTATCTTGCGTGATGGCGGCAGGAAAGGACTCCTCTGCTCGAATTCTCCCCTGGGCTCTGGAGACACCTCACTGATAGCTAAAAAGACCAAGGAGTATGCTGTCCGACTCTGGATTCAGCAAAGCTCTGACCAGGTGCTGCTCAGTACCATCAAGACCACGGTCCCTGAAAACAAGAAGGATGTACCTTCTACTTCATAACTAATTGATACTCTAGTTCTACACTGAGCACAATACTACACAAACATTGAGTTCAGAGCGTTAGGCCAACTGTCAGCTTCATCTGAAATACTTTATACCAGCATTACCCTCCTTAATGGTCACTACGCCTCTGCACTTCCAGCATTATTTCTGTCTAATCAATCATCCAGGTGTCAGTGTACTACTTGGCCATTCCATGCCGTTTTACTTCCCTCCGACACCCTCTGTTCAGGCTGGAGCATTATAGGCTTTATCTCCTGTTTGCCACTGAACTACACATATATATATACAGGCATAAATTAACAATTTACATTCAATTTTCATTAAAAGATACTGAATGGTTCAAGCTTACCACAATTTCATGGAAATAAACACAGATACGTTGATTAGCAATGAATTCTGGCACAATTACTGGCACAAATTCCCATCTGCTTATGTTCCAGGCTTTTATTTCACACAAATATGAGCTGGCTTCAACGCACTGTTGCTTTATCAAGATTATTTGCACTAGTGGTCTCGAACTAACGCTCCTAAGTGAGTATATCAGCGAGTCTAGCCAATGAGGCCACGTTTCGACAAGTGTTTGAAAAAATGTTACCTTTTCACGTCTCCCCTAACAACGAAAGATAGTATTTATAGCTCGACCAATCGTGGTTAGTCTTTCATTTGTTGCGCTCCAATCAATTTGGAGTTTACATGGTAGGCTAATTCTGTAACGTACGATTTTTTTCAAACACGTTATAAAAAATTTTATGAGCAGAAATGATTCCATGCTGTCAGGCATCCCCACTATTTTATTTTGGGTATAATTTATTAATTCCTGGACTATTTGCGTAACGTTTTACATATTCTTTGTCAGCAAGCCCTAAGGAACCCAAATATCCAAATTTAAAAGAGCTACGTGGCTGCGTTCAAAATATGTATTTTCTACCTCCTGTTTCGAAGATGTGCTGTCTGGGTACTGTTATGTTTTCAACCGTAAACCCATCTATTGTTATCTTTTCTAATAAGAGTTTTTTATGATTTTAAAACCTAACTCTGGGAAGGGTAGTGAATTTATCACTGTCCGTCCGAAAAAGTTAGTGCTTGTAGTCTTACACGCGTGATGGCAGCATTTGTGTATCGCGCGAAGCGTGTTTAGTGTTTGGCTTTCTGCCTCTCCTTTCTCGCTATCCTTTTGTCCATCTGTCTTTTGATCTTGGTAACATAGTGTAGAAAAAGACATGAATGGAATTTAAAATTTAGGTCAACTTGCATATTTCAAGGTTTTTCTTAGAAAGGCAGCACATTTTATTGTGTGTTTGGGAAACGCGTGTATGTTGCAGAAGGCCTTTAATATCAACGTGAAACGTTACAATTTGCATACGCAGTAGAAAACAAGGGGATTTCGAGTACAGTCATTGTGACAGCACTGTTCTTTACCATTCTTCTTCCTTTATTTATTATATGTATTTATTAGGCTTTATATTTACTTGATAATTTATATATGTGGATTAGAATATTCCACGACAATATGTTATAAATTTGTATTGAGTGACGCAGCAGGTTTACTTGGAGAATCTGTTCCTTACTGTAGGTAATTTAAGATCTCAATAATTTTCGTATGCACTGGGTTTACAAGATCGTCCGTCTGCTCCTGCAACTTCTGATCAAGATTTCTCAAAGGCACTTGTTGTAATGACAATCGTCCGTAGGCTACTGCTACTTCTGATCAATAATTCACGTAGATAGCTCTTAGTAATGCATCCATTATTCTAGGTATTTTCTGCTTACTTTTCTGTGTGGGTGGTTGATGATAGAAAGTATCCTTTTGCCGCCTGGCAAATTCCTTTCTAAAACCCCTGTTATTTGTTGGTAGGTTTGTTGCCGTTAAATATCTGTGAGATACGTGTCGTCACGGTATATCTGGTTGGCCCTACTCATTAGCTTGTATCGTGATTTGCGCCCGCCAGGATAGTAAGACGAAGGCTGAGTTATCTCAAAGGTCCCCTGTCTCTACCACTTGGTTCCCATATAAAGAAATCACTGACTTCAGGTCCTGATTCTCCCTCGTGAAATATAGAACCAAGTCGGGTCGGGCGAAATGCTATCTCTTAGCAGTCTTGAGATACGAACTTCACGGGCTTATATCGTGTCCGAATGGCCGCTGGCTATTCCCGTGTTCGCTTCCGATGTCCTGTGAAGTTTCGTTCGTCTTACTTCAGTCAGACAACCCGTCCCCATTACTCTGTAAAGTTTCTGTAATGTTTTGCTATGGTCGCTTTCGTGTTTTGCCTCGCCCAGATGATCCGTCTCCTGTCCGTCTGATGTCCGTGCAGCGTTTAATAGTCTTTCTATAATGACATATTCTTTACTCCTTTCATGTTGATCTTCGCTCCGACTTTGGGTCTCCGTTAATCCAATATTATTTTGTCTGTTCCATGAGAACCGACTTACCAAAATACTCATCGAAAAGTTTCTTCGCTGAACTGTCTCTAGTCGTCCATTATGCTCCGTGACTTGCCAAAATAATATTTGTGTATGACTGCCGTTGGGTAAACACACTGAGTCGTATTCGCGACTACCGGGCAAGCTAATGTCTCATTGTTGTGTAAACATTCCCTGCAAACTTTGTGGCTTTCCCAGGGTTTACACTGAGCGCTGTCTATTGTGAACAATGGGTATTCACCATTGAATGCTTTCTCATGCCTTGTAACCTTTATCGGCAATATATCGGCAATAGATTTTAAGAATCTAAATGCAAAATTACTCGCCTCTCGCGACAATGTCCAGTGCCCTCATGTCCCTCTTGCACACTCAGCTGCGGTTGTCTAACTGTTCTAATGCTATCTGCCAGTTGTCCGTAGAAGATATCTTTCGGGATGCGACTGTCTTATATGTGGCCGACATTTCCAAACCAGCGTAGTCTCCGCTTAACAGTGTATACATACTTTGAAGGCCAGAATGTGACAACACCTCGACATTTGTCACTTTGTCCTTCCACGAAATATGGAGGATGTGGCGTAGACACCGTATATTAAAGGTATTGAACCTTCTTTCCTGCTTAGCATAGGTTGTCCATGTCTCGATGCCATATAGAATTGTGCTAGTGACGCATTCATTATGTACCACAGCTTTGGTCTTCGTTGTGAGTTTGGAGTTTCCCCAAACACGTATTGTGAGGCAGGTAAAGGTAGCTGCAGCTTTGCCAATGCGGCTGTCAATTTCTGTGTCCAGTGAGAGTTTGTCATTGATGGTAGACCTCAGGTATGTGTGGTAAAGTGGGATGATATAAATATTTATAGGGGACTTAGTGTACTGACTGAGATCAGCTGTGAAGGTATCTGTATCTAATAGGTGTAGTGTTTTACAGATAACCTTACTTGCTACCACATTTATACCTCAGTCAGAATTATTCTGGAATATTGTGATGACTACGTTAAATGTCTAGGGTTATGTAAATGATGAAGTGTAAGTCACAACAACAACAGACAGATAAACAATTTAATTTATTCCACCACACTTGACAACACTGTGACACTCACACACATTTAACATTCTATAAGACTATCTTAAATGAGTCACTGGTAAAGTTTCAAATATATATGTATTAATTACTTTCACTAATATATGTCCTGATTCAACTACAAAGTGAACCAGGAATCACAATCAATTGTAATCACAATTTATATCTACATAATTTATAAATATGAACCTTGTAGTGATATATTTTATTAATATTATCCTATGTGTGTCAGTTGTGTAGTAGTACTATGAGGTAATACTGGTTTTGTTTTTCAAGCTATGTTGTTATTTGTCATCACGACTTCAAGTGTTTGTTTATCTGGGAAATAGTATGGGGAATCTTCACAGTTCCTGTCAATTTAAACAAGGTATTGTCCCTCTTTTTTACTAAAATGTCAATTTTTGAGGGGACACATAATGTTGAGCTCCACTGGCCACAGAGGCTTAACTTTCGTGATGGCGGCAGGAAAAGACTCCTCTGCTCGATTGCTCCCCTGTGTTCTGGAGACACCTCACTAGTCGCTATCTGGACCCAGGAGTATGCTGTCAGCCTCCAGATTCAGCAAAGCTCAGACCAGGTGCTGCTCAATAACTTTAGGACCACAGTCCCTGAAACAAGAAGGTTGTACCTCCTATTTCAGAACTAATCTATAATCTATTTCCAGACTGAACACAATACATAATAAACACTGAGTTCAGAGCGGTAGGCCAACTGCCAGCTTCATCTGAAACAATTTCCACCAGTATACTCCTCCCTAATGGTCACTACGCCTCTGCAATTCCAGCATTAGTTCGTTCTGGTCAATAAGATAGGTGTCAGTGTACTGTTTGGCAATTCCATGCAGTTTTACTTTTCTCCGACACCTTCTGTTCAGGTTGGAGCAATATTTAGGCCTTGCCTCATGTTCGCTACTGAACCACACATATACAGACATAAATTATCAATTTACATTCAATTTTCATTAAAAAGATATTGAATATTTCAAGCTTACCACAATTCATGGAAATAATACAGAATTACGTTGACTTGCAATGAATAGGCACAAAATCCGATCTGCCGATGTGTGGTAAAGTGGGATGTTATAAATATTTATAGGGGACTTAGTGTACTGACTGAGATCAGCTGTGAAGGTATCTGTATCTAATAAGGGTAGTGTATTACAGATGACCTTACTTGCTACCACATATATATACCTCATTCAGAATTATTCTGGAATATAGTGATGACTATGTTGAATGTCTAGGGTATGTATATGATGAAGTGTAAGTCACAACAACAACAGACAGATAAACAATTTAATTTATTCCACCACACGTGACAACACTGTGACACTCACACACATTTAACACTCTATAAGACTATTCTTAAATGAGTCACTGGTAAATTTTCAAATATAAATATGTATTAATTACTGTCACTAATATATATATGTCCTGATTCAAATACAAAGTGAACCAGGAATCACAATCAATTTTAATTACAAGTTATATGTACAGAATTTATCAATATGAATCTTGTAGTGACATATTTTATTAATATTACCCTATGTGTGTCAGTTGTGTAGTAGTAATATGAGGTAATACTGGTTTTGTTTTTTCAAGCTATGTTGTTATTTGTCATCATGACTTCAAGTGTTTGTTTATGTTGGAACTAGTATTGGAGATGTTCTCAGTTCCGTTCATTAAAACAATTAATTTCCCCTCTTATTTTTATACAATGTCAGTTTAAGATGGGGTTACATAATGTTGAGCTCCGCTGGCCACATAGGCTTATCTTTCGTGATGGCGGCAGGAAAAGACTCCTCTGCTCGATTGCTCCCCTGTTTTCTGGAGACACCTCACTGTTTGCTATATGGACCAAGGAGTATGCTGTCCGCCTCTGTATTCAGCAAAGCTCTGACCAGGTGCTGCTCAATAACTTTTGGACCACGGTCCCTGAAACAAGAAGGTTGTACCTCCTACTTCAGAACTAATTTATACTCTATTTCTACACTGAGCACAATACATAACAAACACTGAGTTCAGAGCGGTAGGCCAACTGCTATCTTCATCTGAAACAATTTTCACCAGTATATTCCTCCCTAATGGTTACTACGCCTCTGCAATTCCAGCATTATTTCTTTCTAGTCCATAAGATAGGTGTCAGTGTACTGTTTGGCAATTCCATGTAGTTTTACTTTCCTCCGACACCTTCTGTTCAGGTTGGAGCATTATATAGGCCTTGCCTCATGTTCGCTACTGACCCACATATATATAACATGGACATAAATTATCAATTTACATCTCATATCAATTTTCATTAAAAAGATGTCACAATATTTCAAGCTTACCACAATTCATGGAAATAACACAGATTTACGGTTGACTCGGCACATGAATATAGCACAAGTTGATCTCCTTCGATCTGCCGAATGGTCCCATGCTTTCGACAATATTTAGAAAAAATATGCACTGTGCTCAACGCACTGGTTTCTGTAGTAAGTTTATTTTGCAATGTTGTGTGTGGAGACTTGAACGCCTAAATAGATTATGACTATATTGGCAGGTCTAACCAATCGTGCCAATGTGATTACACAGCTTTTTCAAAAAGTATTCCTACTCACGTTTTCCCCCTAACAACAAAGAAGATAAGTAATTTGAGCTTATAGCCTCCGACTAACCGCGTGTTTAGCCTTAATCATTACATTTCCGCTCTTAATACAATGTCGGGATAGGGGTATTTAATCAATGTCAGCCTATTTCCCGTATACAATGGTGACGTTGAATAATCTGCCACTGATTTTGACGATTTCTGTTTTGAACAGCACCAGTTTGTCTTGTCATCCCTCATCTATTTTATTATTTTGAGCTATTAAAATTCTTGTTAATTCCCTAGGGGGGATTATTTTGCTTATACGTTTAAACCATTATTACTTTGTCAGCTAAAGGTTCCCCAAGCGTACCCCAGAATTAGTACCAATTTAAAAGAGCTAAGTGGCTGCGTATTTTCAAAAATATGCAGTTTTTTAGTCGTTGTACATGTCAGTTGTTTTTTTATTTTTAATCCACGAAGTGCCATCCTGTGTACTGCATTGTTTTACAGTCAGAGACGTAAACCTGTCTAGGATGTCATTAGGTACATAAAAAGCAGTAGAACTGTCATGCGTTTGTCTAATAGGTTTAGACGTCGTTTTTTCATAAACTAACGCTGCTACGTGTGTGTAGGTGTTTTATTTATCACTGTCGATATTGAAAACAAACTAGTGCTTGTGGCCTTCTAACACGCGTGTATTGAGAGTAATTGTTGTATCGCGGACCGAGCGTTTTTAAGTGTTATCATCGTCTGCCCATGCTTTCAGCCTCTCCCTTACCTTTCTATCGTTAAGTCCATCCTGATCCCCTTTCGTATTTATGTGTAACGAAGTT
>JAMPIV010014414.1:0-70471 GCA_024509875.1 Oreohelix idahoensis
CAATTTATGTATGTATGTTATATGTATATACTACTGAGTAGGAGAATAAAAATAGCCTACACAAAAGATTATATGTTTATTATTAGGGTACCCCTCACGGTGGCTGAGGTTTATGTCCTAATTCTAATCACTGACTGTATGACACAATATCTTTTAATGTTTGGTCCTTTCTTAAAAAGCACTTATCATGAATGTTGTTGCTGCTGTTTGACTTCACAATATCTCTGCAAGTTTTCTCCCCCTGGCCAAGTTGCTGGAATAGTTCGTAGCTGTATGCTGCAAGGTTTCACTACACAACTGCGAGTTCACCTGCGCTCGTCACCACCAGGGAGCTAGGAGATACACACAAAGGCATAATCTATTTATCTCTCTGGTTAGAGGCAATAATTGTCCTGAATGTGGTGTATAAACCAGGCTCATATATCAGTCATATTATTACATAAATGACATGGACCAATGTTGGGCGCCATTCTTCGAGCTGCAAACATATAATATTAATAGGGTAGGGGCATACATATATTATCAACTGTTGTAAAGGCATACAAAATTCATACAACATTAAATACATGAATAAGATAAAGTATACAATCATTAAATAAAAGAGGCGGGCAGGGTAGTGCAAATGCATTCTGTGAAACAACCTGAAGGACATCAAATGCATACAAAAATCATATAACAGTAAATATATAAATTCCATAAAATATACAACCATTACATGAAAGTATGCAATTGACTGAAAAGCAGTGCAAACATTAAATACAGTTAATTGCATATAATGATATAATAATTGAAAGCAGTTCAAACATTCAATACAAATAATTGCATATAAGAAGATAATGCATTCAGCTCACCCGCTGTGTTCCAATATTGAGTTTGGCTTCTCAAAGACGGCATATATAAGCAATTCTTTTGCCTGGTAATCTGACAGATTACACGCTAGAAGTGTTTCCTGCAACTGGCTTGTCTGTTCGCGGCTTTTGCAGATGTGAGTAAAAACATAACCGATATAGTCTTTATTTTTATACGTTTTAACAGTGGTCACTGAACTCATCCAGGCTAGGGAAACTCCCAGCCTACGGGGTCACAGGTGAATGTCCTATGAGCCGCTGTACATGGGAAATCCTTGATATTTTTTGGTCACTGGGCGTTCCCACCGGTCAACTGGAAATCCCCGGCTATCTGGGCAATTGGCCTCTCGGTTGAAATACTGAAGCGTCAAGTAGCTGGAAACCCCCGATCTTGGGTTCTATTTGGCATTCGAAATCATGGGAGAGAGAGAAAGAGAGAGAGAAGAGGTTGCGTGAAGAATTTCGCGACAGAGATTCAAAATGACATGTCTGATGAGGACTGTCAGAATATACTCTCTACTGGTACTATGGATTTAATACATACTCAAACTAGACTCTTAGCTCGTTGTCTAAAGGTAAGACCACAGTACAACAATGGCTGACATGAATGATGCAATAACACCTGAAACAGGATTGGTCCCTTTAATAAATATTGCGCACACACAGAAGCCACACACGGCTAATAAATACACATAGAATAACGAAGCAAATGGAACTGCCAAACTACTTGCCATAATCAACAGCTCAAAATAGAAGAAACATAATCACCGATCTAATCTATCCAGTGACTACACAATGACTTTCGCTCATTATCTAAGCCCTGTACTGAAGCAAAGCACTGCATGACTGCAAGATACTTAACATAAAATAATATCCAGGAAAAAAACCACCAGAACTTACACCAACGTTCTAGCAGTATACCAAATAATCCTGACCACCTGAAAAAACGGCAAGAGAAATATAAACCAAAATGGCATTCACATAATCCCAGCACCACAGCTGACAAAGGGGACAGCGTCCTCACGGGACGGTAGACATCTCCTAGAATCCTTCCCTCCAAAAGTTTTCATATCCTTTTCCGTTCTGGCCCAACTGACCAAACCGGTTTTTTTTATTCTAAACAGCGTTGCCACTCTCCAACGTGACCAACTTACTATTTCGGCGAATGTCTATCCTGTGACAAGGACAACGACGGCGATGATGATGATGAAAAACAGTGTTAATAATGGAAATGCTAGTTCTGGTACCTCTGTAAGGCAGAGGTCAGCTGCTGAGAAGAAGAAAAGCATTTGTGACTGGGACGTGTAATGGAAGAAGAGTCTACAGTAATCTGACAGCCTATTGCCACCTAATGGATGCCTTTTGATTTGTTAGCTAGAAACCATGTATCAATACTCACTGTCTATTTCTGCAGCTTACTCTCTTGCCCCGTCTCTTTGTTTTAACACGAGCTAACGCAATGTTTACAAACTGCGTGACAGGTCAGTCATAACAGGGAAGCAAACCAGGCTGTGTTTACCTAGTCCACTCACGCGAAGCTCATATGCCAATCACAGTACTTCTCAGACAGGCAAGCAGCTTGAGAGAGACAAAAACACAGACCCTTTGATGTTTCGTACTCAGGGGAAGTTAAAAACCCCTGGGCTCTTTGATCTTCAGAAGCGGGCATTCTTACAGAGAAACCCGTTAGGGAACAGTTAGTCTTTTGATGACGGTCGAACACCTCGACGAAGACCGACCGTAAAGCCTTTTATCTTGATACGCTTAGCTTCTGAAATTCTGGGTAACACCGGAACGCGAAATTAACGCATTCAGAGATCAGAGAATCCTAATGATATATATACTGTTGTTTTCTTAACCCCATTGTCAGTGTCAGTCAGAATTCGGACGTATCTAGCACGCAGCCTTAAACTATTTCCTTGTGTGGATTTGTTACTAGTTCTCGTGGAGATTTCATTTCTGAATTTTCTGACCTGATCACAAGATCAGCCAGCGGTGTTTTGTTTTCTTGTTTCCTTTTTTATTTGTTATTTTCTCCTTTTCTTGGCTGTGCGTCACAAATTTCATTTGTGAACTGGCACACGCCAGAGAGTTTTGGAGGACAATAAATTTGGTTTTTTAATAACTGGACTTACTAAACCCAGAGAAATATATATATATATATATATATATATATATATATATATATATATATATATATATATATATATATATATATATATATATATATATATATATATATATATATATATATGATGGTACCTCTACACCTCACGGTAGAAGATGAACGCCTAAGTAAGTATGATGATGATGGTTCTTCTATCGGCCCAACTTGTATTATCAATTGTATATATATATATATATATATATATATATATATATATATATATATATATATATATATATATATATATATATACCAGCCACAAGTTGGCCGATAGAAGAACCATCATCATCATACTTACTTAGGCGTTCATCTTCTACCGTGAGGTGTAGAGGTACCATCATCATCATATGAACATTAATTTTTAGCAACCAGATGATTCCCAATACTGGAAGTATTTTTCCGTTAAAGAGTGAACCTCAAGAACTCTCACAGTTTTAACTGTTGGTAATAACACTTCTAGGAGAAGCACTATATTAAGCGTTCACCTCATTTAACTAATTTCTGTGGATGGACTGTGCCACTTTGGATCTGCGACAACTGTAGTGACAGAATATTAAATGAAAATAGATAATAAATTCATGGAGTAGTTCTATTATCAAGGGATATTACAGACCTACCATACCAGGCAATTAGGTAAGAGTGTGAGAGGGCCATTGTTTGCAAGAGTGTGCGAGTATTTTCTTGTTTGAGGGAAAACTATCCATATATCTGATTCGTCTAAAAATTTGTTTATTTTACTGGGTCTTATAGAGTACCAATACTGTTCATTCTTTAACAGAGTGCTAACCTTCAAACCTTTGGGTTAATAATTTTAGGGTTCTTCTCTCCTTTTGGGGAGAGTGCACGTTTTTTCTACTTTATTTCATATGCATGTAAATGACTCTTTGATCTTTTCATTTAGATATTTTGATGTTGTCGAGTTTAAACGATAATAAACTACAAAAAAACTTACCTTTGTGTGTTCGTCAGACCCATACACATTTACCGTAGTTTTTTTCACGTTTGTGTGTCTTGTTGTCACATAGCTGTGTCTGTGTAGAGAAACTTATCTTTTCTTGATAGGGAGATAAAAGCTGTCTTACAATAAAGTACAGTCGTACGAATAGGCTGGAAGAGATTACCTAATTCTCCAGAGACAGATCCTTTTTCTGAATTCTACCACCTGTGAAAAATCTATTTCTATACCTTCTCGCGTATCTGTCGACATCCACTCTATATACTCAGACGGGCCAAATAAAACAATTAACCTTCCGTACGACTGTGACTATTTACAATCAACTTCTTAGCTGTTGTCATTATGTCTGGTTTCAGAAGGCACAAAAAAACTTGAATTTTAGTGAAGCCTTTCTTTACTACCATAACTTTGATGTTCTAACTAAAATCTCCAAACACAATGCCTGTCCTGTGCCTTCTGATTCAACGCTTTCCATATCTTCATTATCCTTTCCATTTCTACTCTTCATGTATTATGCAGCTTCGCCAGATATTCTACATTCTGGTCGTATACAAAAGTCGTTGATTTAAAACAAAAGGCAATAAAAGAACAAACATGTTTATTGATATTCTTACTTACTTATGTTTCAGTAATTAATTTATAATCATATGAAAAATATGTACAGTAATAATCTCTGCTAAAAAATAGCAACAAATATAGGATTCATTTTCATTATTTTCATGTAAGTAAATTACATTACAGTAGAATACAAAGTATATGATTTGTCTGTGGGGATGAATTCGTTTGTCTGAACTGAAATTCAAATGGGGAATTTTTAAAATATTGTCTTTCATATAATTTAACTCTTGTCCAAAAGCCGAGATATCGTACTTCCTTCTAGACCCATTTTGCCCTATCAACGTTAAATCGGCTTTCATATCGTTTGCTCCTTTCTAGGGATGTTTTCTAATTTTAACAACCCAAAAACGCTATTTTCTGAAAGTATAGCCACCCATTTTAGAATTTTGCCGTGACAGTTCTTTAAACAATAGTGGAAGCGAGTCAGATCCTAATGTCGAGTCATAGAAAATCGATGATTATAATAGGAGGTTTGATGTTAATTCGGATTTCATTTATTTTGCTCCTTTCCAGAGCTGTTTTCTAATTTTAACAACTCAAAACAACCCAAAACGTCATTTTTGACAGGAAGTACTTTCTTTTAAATACCTCGCGTGTTTACGGGTGAGCGTGTTTTTGTGGTGATATTAATTTAAGATTTTTAATTTCACTTTGTAACTAGCCTATACAATACTGTTAATTTCACTTTGTAGCAATATATTTCTGTTAATTTCACTTTGTAGCAATACTTGACCACTCCTGTAACCAAACTCTTACAAGTAGAAAACACTGTAACACACTATATAACACACCAAGTTCTTATCGTCTCACACATTTTACGTCTCTTTCCTTCTGTCCCATCTGGCTTTTCGCTAGCACATCCGGGTTTCTCTCATTGCAAATTGTTTTTTTTTTTTGGTTTTTTTTTTAAATTTTTCTCGGCGTTTCCAGGTCTGTTTATTTCGAGCTCATGAAGGAAAACTAACAGGTCAAAAACTCAAGAAAATTGACTTATATATTTATCTTTTATGGCTGTTTTTTTCTTTTTGCACGCTGCTGCAAGGAAAACAATACATTTTTTTTATTTTATTTCCGTATCCGGACTGAAGCAATGGGGTTATCTTTCCCCCTGGGATGCTGTTTCACACTATACTCCAAGTCAGGAAATATAAACTGTATTTTTACTTGCTTATTTAGTGTTCAAAAACTTCAGATACGTTAAATAATGTTAATATCCAAAAGTCGGGACCACAAGTAATCCGTTGAGTTAAGAGATTTTCTTAAACCAGGTACGTGCGTCTATCACGACTGACGTAATGGGGTTATCCTTTCCCTGGAGTGCGCTTTTTTTCGCTCTTTTTTTTTTTTAATAATAAAAAAAAAAATTTAAAAATTTTTTTTTTTTTTTTTTTTTTTTTTTTTTTTTTAAAAATAAAATTTATACTCCAAGTTGGTGGGCTGGCTGCTAGCTTCTGTGAGGCAACTTTCACCCGTTCCAAATGGGCGGAATATTACAACCACACACACACACACACACACACACACACACACACAATACTGCCAGATGGTGGAATAAAATTCCGTGCTTTTATACTGAGCCGATTTTCACACCACTTGCTGACGATCGTCTCTGTAGCAAATTACTTTGGTCAAGCCGACCCTTTTATCGCAAGATGGCTACGATAACAATAAGAAAGAATGGGCGTTGCTAGTTACAGGCAAAATAACAGTTCCTAACTTAGCGATACTATGATAAGCAGGCTCAATACCTTCCATCTACGGTGTCTAAGCAACATCCTCGGTATTTTCGTGAAGGACAGAGTAACAAATGTCGAGGTGTTGGCCTTCAAAGCATACATACACTGCTTAGACAGCGCAGACTACGCTGGTTTGGCCATGTCCGCCGCATGGAAGACGGTTGCATCCTAAAAGATATCTTCTATGGACAACTGGTAACTGGCTAAAGAACAGTCAGTCGACCGCAGCTGATGTTCAAAGATGTGTGCAAGAGAGACATGAGGACACTGAACATAAACCCGGCAACCTGGGAGGATGAACCCTGCCAATCGTACCCTGTGGCGATATCTCTACGGTGCCACCTCAGATTGGGCAAAACTAAGCTCTCACGGCAAGCATAAGAGAAGAGAAAACATCGAAAGGAACACTAGGAGAAAATGTCGAAAGGTACACCAGCTGAGGGCTGTCACATCAGGGGTCATTTCCATAGTCAGTTATGACTGAAGGAGTGATTATAACTTAGCGACTTGCACTAGACAATTATTTCTTTATACCACTTGACGTTAAGGAAATGTCTGGCTTCACTGAACGACTACTGTTTAATAATTCTAGGGTCTTATACAGGAACGTTCTGTCAAACCTATCACATGTGTTCAGAAGTCGGGCCTTGGCTTACTAGTAGTTCACATGTGCATAAAAGTTGGTGTTTTTGACTAGCGTCAAAGACTCAGGACACTAGAGAAATTTCTCATGGCGACGAAGGTAAGACCAAGTCTTAGTCTCCGTTTGACAGGGCTGCTAACAGACGCAGTTCCTTCTGTCCGGTGCTAATACCAAAGTGGACAAGACAAACAAGAGGACTGGGATCTAAGGTCATCAGCTCTGGTAGCTCACGTTTCTTCATCTGCTAGAGGAAGATTGCATCATAGAGTGAGCCCCAGGGAATCGCTTTTTTTTTTCATTTACAGAAACTAATTTGCAGCAGTTTTACGCATGTTTAAAAATATTTTCTTGTTTATGTGATTATATAAAATCTTCTTTGTGAAACTTTAAACATTAATTAACTTCGCACACTGTGAACAGCACATAAAAGCAATTTTATAAAGCTAAAACTGCTGTCTGCTCATCACAACAACACTTCTCGGATGAACTTAAGGTCAGGATTATAAATGCAATTCACTAAACACAACTGGAGGATGTTTTCAACGAATTGGAAATACAGATGAAACGATGTGTCACGAAAGATGGTAAAGCGAGCTATGAGCTCCGGATTTTAAAGATAAACCCATTCCCGCTGAAGATTTGTGCTTCACTGCAAGAGAGAACTGTTTTCTTTCCCCTCTGGCGATATCTCGGGAGCCCACGGCTACTGAGATGATAAATTGTAGGGGTAAATTGTATGGCAGATTACACCCTCCCAATGTGCCGTGAAAATGCTGTAAACAAAGAAATAACAACTTATGTACAACTATTTCAAAATAATCTCAACTCTAACACATAGCATCTTAAATTAATGCATCACCCGTCTTTCCCCTTCTAAACTCTGCACAGAGATAAAACAAATCCTACCCAAGGGTCACTAAAATTACAATCACACCTCTCTCTTCTCCCGCTCCCCACTTAATATCTGTCTGTTATGTGAACTCCCAGACACCGGCTGACCTAAATCTCTTACGCCAGTCTAGCCTCAGGCATCAAAACATTTACTTTTCGTTGAAGCGAAACATTCCTCAGTAAAAAAATTCCTAGGCCCTACCTTTTACGACTAACCCGGGATGTTTACACAATATAAATGTACCCCATCGTGAAATATTAAACTCTCGTCTCAGTAGTATTAATTACAACCCTGTCTTCTGACTGACACACAATTAATACCCAATTAATTAAAAATACACCAATACGCTCGCGTATATACACTTGTAACTTATCAAAAATCGCATTGCGATTTTCAGACTTACTATTACACATTACCGCGATCCAGTTTATCTTAGCATTTATTTCCATCACACAGTTAATATCTCAAAAACCTTTACAAACATCATAGATAATGCTACTTATTCACAGAAACTTTATATGCACAACTTACATTTTTATTATTTCTATAAGATAGGCAATTGATGGCCCTTCAAGCTAAATTAACTTTAATTAATTCCGAGAAGAAAACTTTACTTTTACATGCTAAGATCTTGATGAGATTGAAACGATGTGTCACGAAAAGATGGGCGGCCATGTTAAAACCTAAATACTTGAACTGTATTGTGTTAAAACTTAATAAACTATGCTGTCATATGCCGTTCACAGTGTGCGTCTATCTTGTGAACATCTACAGTTATTAATATTTAAACGTAAATAAAGACTTTATAATCACCCTGGGCTTATGTTGACTGCTTTGTTTCAAAACATCACCTATTGGGGAAACTGGCGCCCATTTTGCTGCATGGCTGATACTTAAAAAAACCACGGTTGTGGAGTCAGCAAAAAATTATTTTCCTACTCTTTGAATTTTAGATGTCCGAACTCCGACTACAGAGTTTTTGTTTTTTAACTAATCATTGGCGTAAAAATTCGGAGTCAAGAGTCCGGACAATTTTTTTATCGACCACAACTCTTAATAAAAACACGACCGACTACAGGACTTGAACTGACAGGAAACAAAAGAGTCATGGCATAATATGGAAATACAAGATCATAGTCACATAGTCAGAAAATAAAATGTTGGTGATGCTAGTGAACTTGACAGATGGTTTGTTATAAGAGTTACTCAATTCAGGAAAATTACCAGCTCTCTAAAAACGAACAACGCACTGTTATGTCCTATGTAAACAAAAAGTGTGTAAGGGTGGGCAGAGGCGTCCCTAAAATATTTAGCCCCCGGGCATAATTATAATCGTTGACACCCTCCTACTATAAAGAAAAACATTTGCAAGCATATTTTTAACAGCAAGATTATTATAAGAGTGTGCCAGTGGTGCCCCTGACCTTGGCTGTCACCCGGGACGGACCGCTCCCTCGCACCTCCCCCCCAACCCCGTACGGCACTGAGGGTGGGTATCTCGAAGTTAAACACTAACAACGTCGCTAATTCTAACAGTGCCACATCTGGGACGTTTGGAACGACCATGTGGCAATTACAGAAGTACAGAATCAGATTTGTGAATCGCCCTGTTATAGTTTCCCGGAGTGCTATTTAAAAAAAAGGGGGGTTGGGGGGAAGACTGGCTTTCTTATCTTACTTATGGGCATGTGAATCCAAGACCTTCCCCGAACGGTTCGCCCATCGGCCTAGCAAACAAGAGGCGAATCGACACTTTCCCTCCCTGCACTGTGACGAATATGGGGGGTTCTATCAAATTATAATGGCACTGGGTGTGAAGCTACACCCTCATAGATACCTTATCTTGAGTTTGTTATCGCCACTCCTCAACTTGCAATTCTTTTTCGTTCCTCCTCAAGTAGTTGGGAAAGGGGGGTAGTAATTAGCCTGTCTCTCTTAAGCGGCGACAGGTTTCCCTCCCTTGTTTTTGAATGGCTGGCTGTAACGAAAATCCACTCCAACACCTCATTGTTGATGCGGCACACTCTCTGTTGAGGGGTTTGAGAGCTCTTGACCACGATACAAAACCTCGGCGATTACTTCCCAGACTATCGGACAGACCTTTTTTTGTGGCTCTTTTCCACGATTTTCAACGTCATCGGGACACTTTTCATGAGCTCCCTTTCGTGGTTATCAATCACATTACGTGCACCTCGACGAAACGACGCTATGGTTGTATACAGAATTTATCATCTTCCCCCCCCCCCCCCCCCAGCCCCCCCCTTTCCGTATTTTGACTCCAGGAAGTTGTGCAGTCAACATGTTACGGCAAATATCTTTTGAAGTTTGCATCTCCTAGATAAGTTCTCTGGGTTACTTAACTTTTACGAGATTTTTTTTATGCTCCCGATTCTGCAGGTGTCCAAACAACGTGCTCGGACACCAGTGGCTCCAGTTGCAGTATGGATTATGTTTTTTCCTTGTCCTGTCCCCTAGATGTTTTGCTCATAAGTCTATATGAGGTAAATAATCCTGTACTCTGGTTTAGAGAATTTATGAGACATTTAACGCCAGTCTGTTTAAACTTAATGTTTTCTCTGTCATTGTAGGATATATTGTCTCTGTTCTTGTATGATATGTTTTCTGTCTGTTTAATGTTTTCTCTGTCATTGTAGGATATATTGTCTCTGTTCTTGTATGATATGTTTTCTGTCTGTTTAATGACGATCTATTACATGTAGGATATATTGTCTCTTATCGTGTAACCATAGCTATCTTCTGTAGTCTGTTTAATTTTATCTGCATGTCAATAGTAGGATTAGTTATCTGTTCTGTTATTTTTCTGTTCTGTTCTCTGTCCATGTAGATATATTGTCTCTTTCTTGTATTAGTATGTTTTCTGTCTTAGAAATGTTTTCTCTGCTGTCATTGTAGCATGCCAAATTGTCTCTGTTTCTGTTTCTTGTAATGAATATGTTTTCTGTCTGTTTAATGTTTTTCTTCGGGTCATTGTAGCGATATATTTGTCCCTCTGTTTCTTGTATGATATGATTTCTGTCCAGTTTTGATGTATTCGTCTCTGTCCATTAAGTAAAGGATATATTACAGTCTCTGTTCCTTGTATGGAATTTGTTCCCTGACTGTTTAATAGTTTTTCTACTGTCATTGTAAGGATATAATGTGATCTAATAGTATGATAATGTTTTCTGGTTCTTGTTTATGTTTTCTCATACCAGTTGATGATCTTGGGTCTCTGTTCTAGTTATGTAATATTTTTTCGTGTCACTGGTTGATGTCTTCATGGTAGATAATATTGGGGAAATTCTCTGTTTCTTGTGAGATGAATAGATATGAGTTTTCTGTCTGTTTAATGTTTTCTCTGTCCATTGTAGACTTAATACTTGTGCTCTGTTCTGTGTATTATATGTCTGTTTTCTTCTCTGTTAAATGTTTTTCTCTGTCATTGTAGGATATTAATTTTAAAACACCCATCAATGTGGGAGTGTGGAACCAAGTTTGATCTAGCTCTGTTCTAATGTTTTCCTCCTATTTTAATTTTAGGAATATATCTGAACTAACCTATGTGTCTCACACCTATGATACATGCTTATCTTTCTGTCTGTTTGCCTTGTTTTGTCTGGTGGGTGGTGATAGGATATATTGGATCTACTGTATTCATACTGTATGGCTTTTGTTTGTCTGTTCTGTAATAAACTTGACAACTTATTGGCGGGTCAGACTCTCCTGTCCTATCTCTAGCACAGAATGTCTCTGTGTTGTTGTATGAGTCACCCTTGCTGTCTGTTAAACCATATTCTCTAGTCATAGATAGAGAGAGATTGGCAATGTGACAGTAAGTTGAATGAAAAAGTCCTGAGTGCGGAGGGAAGAAGTCAGTATGTGTTCATCTGTCCCGATAACATATATTGGTCCTCAATTATCTTGTATCAACACCAATTTCTTATCTATCTTCTCATGACTTCCTCTCCGACCTTGTAGGATATTTATTGTCTCAGATTCTTGTATCATATCAGACTTTTCTTGGTCCTGTTTAGCGATGACTATTTCTCTGTGCCTTGACTCGAGACACTTGTATGCCGTGAGCATGCCTCTGTATTAATATGTATAGAAACATTTATATATTTTACTGGTCTATTTTAGAATTATTTGAGTCCCGGGTCGATTTGTAGGCCAGATAAAAATCTCTGTTTTGTCTAATGTACGTCCATAAGATTAATGTTTCTGTTCTTATTGCATGTAGTTTGACCTGATGTGGTCATTGTGGGAATACTATGTCTGTGTTTCTTGCTCATGGCATATGTTTTTCTGAGCAATAATTATCCGAAATGTTTTTAATCGAGTTCTTTTTCATAAATGGTATGATATATTGTCTCTGTTCTTGTATGGTATAAGTTTTCTGTCTGTTTGATGTTTTCTCTCTCATGGTATGATATATTGTCTCTGTTCTTGTATGGTATAAGTTTTCTGTCTGTTTATTGTTTGATGTTTTCTCACCAAAATTAAGTACGTGATATATTGTCTCTGTTCTTTTCTGTGATATGTTTTTCTATGTACTGTTTTAATGTTTATCTCATGTCACTTGTAGGATATAATTGTCTCTGTTCTTGTACAGATATGTTTTTCCTGTCTAAGTTTATTGTTTGAATCTTTTTTTCACCTCATGGTATCATTGTATTGAACTATATTTGTATGATATAAGTTTTCTGTCTGTTTAATGTTTTCTCCCTCATTGTAGGATATAAGTCTTCTGGAGTTTTGGTTGGCCTAAGTTCTGTCTGTTTAAATGTGTTTTCTCTATAATTGTAGGATATATTGTCTATAGTTCTTTGAGGAAAGTATGAAAAGTTTTATGTCTGTTTACACTTGTTTGCGTTTTACACTCTGTCAATCTGTATGATTTATTGCAAAGTTCTTGTATGGTATAAGTTTTCTGTCTGTTTGATGTTTTCTCTGTCATTGTAGGATATATTGTCTCTGTTCTTGTTTGCAAGTGGTCAATTTCCTGTCTGTTTATTGTCTTACAAGATGTTTCTAAACCCAAGGCGTGATGATCCATGAATTGTCTCTTCTTGTACGGATATAAGTTTCTGTTGTTGATATGATTTCATCTGTATTGTAGGATGCTATTGTCATCTGTTCCTGAATTTGACTGTTCTGTTTATTGTTACCGATGTCCCTCTCATGGTATGATATATGTCTCTGTGATGCGTAATAGATGTTTTCTCATCGGTTGATGTTTTCTCTGTCATTGTAGGATATATTGTATCCTGGTTCTTGTCAGCGATGATGATATAAGTTTTCTGAGTCTGTTTATTGTTTATGTTTCTCTCCAGGGTATGATCATATCTTGTTTCTTGTTATGGTATAAATAAGATTGTCTCTGATGTGTTCTACTTGTCATGTAGGATATGTTTTCTTTCTTGCCCTGGTTTTAATGTGTTTTTTTTTTTTGTTAAGTTGGTTTTTCTCTCTCATGGTATGATATATTGTATCTGTTATATGAAGTGATGATGTAATAAGGTGTTCTGTTGTTTATTTAATCTTGTTATTGTGATGTGAATATGTTTCTTGTATGCATATACTGTTTTTCTGGCTGTTTTATTGAGATGTAGCCGTTTTCTTACCTCATGGTATCGCCTTATCATGCTTTCTTCTGTCTCTTGTACTATGCAATCCAAGTTAGCATTCCTTTGTGCACGTGTTTTCTCCCTCATGGTATGATATATTGTCTCTGTTCTTGTATGATATGTTTTCTGTCTGTTTATTGCAAGATGCTTTCCCATATTTTCGGGGTCTTTGATTGTCCTGTTCTTTATGAATGTTTTTCTAGTCTGATTATTGTTTGAGATTCTCTTTCAGGGTTAGATATAATTGTGTTCTTGATGATATAAGTTTTCTATCCCATCAACTTGTCTTACTGTATGATATATATTATGTGTTGTTCTTGTATGATATTAGTTTTCTGTATCCCTAATGTTTAATACAAAGCGCATTTTAAAATAGCATGGTCAGCAAAATGACGTTTCCATTCTAACACACATAGAGCATGTAGAAAAATAAAAAATAAACCAAAACAAACAGTTGACAGTGGCGTAATAGATCTAAAATAATTTAAAAAACATGACATGAAGCAAATAGTGGAGAAGGCAACCCAATTCAGTGTATTTATTTTGTGTTTGAAAATTAAGTTCTTAACTTTGCAATTTTCCCTCGTATTCCTAAGAGTATCCACACCCTAAGAAAACAAAAAACACAACATTGGAACAAATTTCCCCTTCATATTTGTCACGAAATGGTTTTAGACTAGAGACTTTCTACGTATAGTGACAAGACCCTAGGGAGAAGAAAGACTGAAAAGATAGATTTAGAAGAAAATGATAGTGACATGTGAACAGTTAACGCTATTGGCTCCGAGGTTACGAACCGAGTTGATTCTTCCCTCGCCACCTCCCGGGACGTCTAAATGTGCTATAATATTTCAACTACCTCCTAAACTACCCTAATGGGGAATAAGGTTTTCGAATCAAGGTTTCACATACACCATCGATACAGACATCCATACCAGCTACTGTCCGAAAATGAAATTGACTGATTCCAAGCTAAGTAATGTGACAAAGTTTTTATTTATACACACACACAAGTAATCCAAATACATATTCAAAAGAATAGAATGGGCAGTTGTAAAGCACACCTGGAAAAAACCAAGTCAGGGCAGAAATTTCAGATGATGTATCAATCAAAAAAAAACCCCCACGCACCCACAAGGATTTCACCTGTATTGGAGAAAGACAGGTAAGTTTTTGATTACACACCACAACCACACTGGCACTTGGTGGGGTCCCCTCATGATGTCGAGCCTCCTACTCCAAACTAGCTGTTTCTACGAAATTTCTTAATGTTTAACTGCTAAGTCTCACGGTCCTGGCTGACGAACTACGAAGTGTACTACTAATTTTCCTACATACTACTGCACAGACTTTCGTTTCTACACCAGCCTATCCTGAAATATCACTTGAACCACTGCTTGCTACAGCTAACTGCACTCTTCTAAAACTTCAGCAGCTGTACCTCTGCCATGCTCTTAAATAAAACATATGCTCTCAGTTCTGTCTATCTGCTTTAGCAACTTGTAAGACTAAACTTCAGCAATTCATCTGCTAGTACTTGGAAACAAAACTGCTATCAGTTCGGGCCTATCTGCGCCGGGACTATGTGAGAGTGATGTTCACCCTGTTCTCTCTCCCCCCCCCACAATTCTGAAACTTGATGACTAATGTTTAAAACAAACCCCACTGGATTCAGGAAAACTGGATACTGTTAGCTGGCTTGCTACTAACACGATTCTGGACGTTACCTGCTCCGATTACCTCTCCTTCGTGGGTGATGGGCCTTACGGCTTTATTAATGGCCGGGAACGAAGCGATAATATAAATTACAAACGCACGCTGGCAAGCATGCCAAATTTGGTGCGTGTGTAACAAAAACGAGCTCAGCTTCATGATTATCCAACAAATCCTATTTTTCAAATTCTTCTACGTCCCGCCCTCAGGCAAAAATCTCAAACCCCTCTGTGTCTGAGATTTTCCAATTCTTGCCGTGGGGAAAGTTATTGCAACTTTTCCGCTCCTCCCACAAGCGTCGCCGGCTACCCGCAGAAAATCGAATAGAAAAATGCACAGCTGAGCAAACACATTAATGAATACATTACTTATATAACTAATAACTTCCCTGACTTAACTCTTAAGTACCCAAGATCTTTAATTCTTCACTCCCAATACATCAATACGTCACTCCAGTACAACAATACATAAATAATCACTCACGTGGCACTTCATCTCACTCCTCCTACTACCCCTTCTCCTCGTTCTGAAGCAACGATATATACAATAATACTATAGCCACGTGTTCTCCTCAATCTCACTCCTCCTTCCCTCAACTAAAATTCTTCCACAGAATCCACAGACGACTGTTAGAACAGATTACGTGGACTTACGCATGCTAACCACGGGTCCAACACAATTCAAAACTAGGGCTCTAACATGTGTAGAAAATACTCTGGACCTACTTCCTACACTGACGTTTATGCTGCAATGTTTACCACAAAATAAAATAGGCCTGGGGGTCGCCCAGGACTTCATTAAATATTCCCGTACAGTATAATTTAAAGTCAACATTTTCAAACTGATAAATACAAATATAATTTCCTTAAAAATTACTTCTCCACGTCTTCTGCAATACACATAGATCTATCACAAATGCCAACATTAACGTTATAACCAGTTTACGCCAGCATCCTTCAATACAAGACCCCAACCCAACCGTTAATACATTAACCCCATGGTTTAAGCAATTTACCCACCGTAGTGCTACTAACCACGCGTGCTCCTGCCTTATCATTGATTACATTAAATGATAGCAAAAACCCACTGTGATCTCCACGTCCCTCCTCATCCCCCCTGAACATCGTCCGAATAAATATACAGTAACTCTGATACGCACCCACGGTGCTTAAACAAATTTTTCTAACATCTAATCACTATAGCGTCCAGCATATAGCATGTGTAAAATGGTATAAATATACTATGCAGGCAGGGTTAAACTCTCAATAAAATCACAAATACACACGCTCCCGCCATTCTGTAAATTAATATGAATTCGATAGATGCGGTTTCCCTACAGACCTACGTTGGAAATAATCCAAAGCACTGGACCGTATCATCTCACTTTTAAACCTCTAGACACACGCTATTCCTTGGAAATAAAGTGAATTTATTAGATGGGCATCTTAAGTTCACAAGTTGTCTATCACTAAGATAGTAATTGAATGGCAACTAGGCGAAAAGTGAAATTGTTTTTTAAAATTACAACTTCCCATAATAATAACATAACATGATTCCGGGCCTCAGGAACTCATTTAAAAATCTTTTTATAATCAAATGTACCCACGCTCTAAAATTATTGGCTCACCAAATTCTGAATTCCGTAGATGATTAGGCGATATCGATCTTGTTTTCCAGGAGGCGGGCTCGGCCCAATTTACAATTGAAGAGACAACCGGGCCTAGAGAATTACTGGCCCTTTTTATAATCATCAATATTGCACGCATGACCTCTATTGAACGTCCATAATGCGTGGCTTTGTTTCTAAGCACCAATGATTGTCAAATGACCGTTAGATCTCACGGCCAAACAAACTTGTAAACAACACTGAACTCATCCCTGTTACTGCTGCGCGCAATTGCTAAAAATCACTACCTCCCAATGAATCAAAAGAAACGGTAATAAAGTTCGAGCCCTTCTATCTGTTAAATGAAGCAAAAAAAGGCCGAAAATAATTTAACTCTCCCGAAAAAATACTTCCTATGGCCACGCAAATATTCTTTACAAGGCCTAAAATTGGAACCAAATCTGGTCTAGAGCTCTAATAGTCTTCCCTTTAGAATAATACGGCAAACAATTCCCTAACAAGCCAACTCTAAAAAACTCCCACCTACTAGTTCATCAGAGAAGAACCATAACAGCAGATTGAATAAAAACTCCTTCGTAGATCTCACTCTGAAAAAAACGTAAATAATAAGAAGGAGAGAAGAAAATATGGTGGTGAATTAACTCTGTAATCCCTCCTAGAAAAAAGTGAACAACTTGTCAAGGAGAAGAAAAGACATGGGCCATTTGAAAGACAGAATCTCAGTACTTTCATCACCAGGCAGTTATAATTGTACATAAATTCAAAAACAACGAAGAACAACGATAACAATAATATAGAAAGCATAGATATGAAGGATAATTTAGATATTTATAAGGACACACAAGAAATGACTTCAAAACAAATCAACAGAGATAATACTTTTTTTGGAGCAAACTCTACAACAGATTGTGTAGAAATCAAGTTTAAATGTCCCATTAAAGGCAGAAACTAAAACATATGAAAAAGTTATACCTAATATGAAAGAGACCTGAAAGGGCAGAGACGTACTGGCAGAAAGCATGTGGTTACTGGCAAGAGTATTACCATATTCGTTAGTTTCTAAGGAAAATTTCCAAAAACATGGAAAACAGCAGTAATTATTCCCAATACTAAAACCTAGAAAAAAAGGATGCCCAATGGATGCCAAGTTTCTTACAGACCTATTTCTATTAACTTCCCGTTTAGGTAAAATATTAGAAAACCAATAGTAAATAAAAAAATTTAAGTTTTATTTGGAAAAAAATAATATTATACTAATCAAACTCCGTCAGGATTTTCATCATCATTTAAGATGTTACCTTTGCAGAACGTCCGCTCTCATACACACGCCCGCCTGAAAGATTCTCGGATCTCCTAGCCAGCCCTACCTGCCTCCTCCAATGTCCATGTTCACAAGTTGTCCCTTCAATGTTCCCTGTGTCCACCGTCGTTCCTTGGTCGGCCCCTTGCCGTCGCCTTCCAGGTTACCATTAGCCCACCCAAACACTTCTTTCTCCTAAAGCCACTATGGCGTTTTTAATGTTTCCAAAATATTGTCCTCGTTTCCGGTGACATGAATATTGTATATGAGCCAGTATTTTTTCCTCATGTTCATGTCGTGAAGGATGTCTATATTTTTTTCTTTATTCTTGGTACCGCGATATTCTGAGAATTTTTCTGTAACTAGCTATTGCTTCGAAAGATTCAGATTATTTGTTCCTTTAATGTTTTCGAGTAATGTCCATGATTCACACCCATTATGTTGCTACCGGAAGAATGGCACATTCTACAGAAGTTATTACTTTTTAATATTAATTTCGCTGGTGTATATGTCCATATAGGATTCTTCGTTTTAATTTAACCTCTGCATTGTCTATGGATGGCCAGTCCTCCTTTCTGACCTCTTTTGAGCAGTCACCATTTGTTGTTTGATTAAGGGATCTCCCCCCCCAAGATAATTCCCACAATTTGTGACATTTTCCAATTGCATCATTGAGTGGAGAAATTTTTTGTGTTGGCATCATTGTTTTGGTCTGTGGACACCTAATCTTGGTTTTCTTTTGTGTTACAGAAAAAGGTTCTCTGATCCTCACTGTGTCCTTTTTGACAGACAGGATTAACTGTTCTAGTCCCCGTGGCAACTGTTTTGAAAGAATAACTGTGTCCATCTGCGTACCTGAGTTCTGGGATCCCAGCATTTCCCACCAATTGTGAACGGATCGCAATGGTTCACCATTCTTTGGTCACTTCCGAACATTCTCTCATTAATATTTTCAGTCCACGTATTTAATTTAAGAACAAATGCACTATTCCATTCATTCATCTCATATCATAATCCCTCCACCTGCCAAAGGAGCATAGGCCCTACAACAAAACACATGCCAAGTCCATCGTCCGGTCACGTTCCTATCATCTCAAGTTCTTTAACACGATTCTTCCTCATCATCTTCACCTCCTGCTTCCAGCTCTCTTCACTCATCAATGTGGCTTCTTGGGTCTACCTCTGCCTCTCTTGCCCTGGGGGTTCCAGAACAAGGACTGCCTTGTAATGCTATCAACAGGTTTCCTCAGTGTGTGTCCTATCCATCTCCATCGTCTATCCTTTATCCATCTCTTGTGTCCACTGGACACTTGTCTAGTTTCTTGTCATCAGTGTCCACGGTTGAGTAACCCTTTGTCATACCATATTAATCCCCTGCAATTCTACGCCATGCACACCAATTAATGTATAAGTTCTGTATGCTTTTTTGGTTGTTGTTCTTTGTTGATCGACCATGGCTTCAGAGCCATACAATCGGACTGACGTTCACATTTTGAGTTTGAATATTCTTATGTTTCGTTGGTTTGGATCCGATTTCGTCTTGATCTCCATATTTTTCCCAACTGCAATGAAAGCTCCCTCTTGCCTTTTGTAGTTCCCTTATTTTGATTATCGTTGTCTGTCCCATGCCAACTTTATAATCTATATTACCTGCCAAGTAAAATGAGCACTATGGATCAGATAATTTAAATTGGAAACAAGAAATAAAATCAGGATTTTCAAAAGAAAGAAAAAAACTTTGATAAGTATTTTTTTAGATATACTCGTATCTAGGGATTTATGATGAATGCTGGGGTAGAAGGGTGCTGCTCACTTAGAAGAAATTGAAGAAGATAGGTAGTAAACTGGTAAAATTTATAATTATTTAGAGAAAATGTTCCTGGCAAGATAGATTTTTTTATTTTTTTTTTATTTCACTGTGTTCAAGGTGTAAACAATGGATAGATCAGGAAGTGTGTGAACAACAAAATTGGAATACCCCAAGGATGCATGTAATGGTTCTTCTTCAATATTTTACAATAATGGTACAATGATATAAGGTGAAGAATTTAATTATAAAAAACAAATAAATTGTCACAGTTTGGCAGATGGATGTTGCTATATGGAGGAACTGTTGAAACAGCTGGCCAAAATTATAAAAGGATCTACATGAAGAAATAAATAAAAGTAAGTAAATGGATGACAAAATGGGGTATTTCAGCAAGCTGAATACAAATAATACATTGGGAATGTGACTCTTCAGTAAAAGGCAAAGGGTTTGTAAAAAAATAAAACTATAGTGACATAAAATAACCAAGGGCAAAACATTAAAACAGTACAATCACCAATGACACTCAATATCTAGGAATTATATTGGACCTACCAGCTAAACTGGAATAAACACATAGAATAAACTAGTGGAGTCTTGCAGAGGATTGACTAACTTATTATTCTGAAGAGTTATAAGGGATAGGTTTGCAAGCACATAAGACAATGCCTCACACATTTTAAAAATCATTCTATTATAGGAAATCATAGATTATGGTGGAAGTATAATCTATGACCTGCTTGCACACGGCAACAAGATAATTAAAATTAGACCAGTAATTCAGGCATCAGGATTTATGTACAATAGCAGGGTTCAATCATATCAAACATCAATGGGAGCTATAGTGGTGGGCTTGTTAGGAATTCTTACCCTTAAAATTATGGAAGAAAGGAGTTAAGACTAAATTACATACTACAAAGTTTATTGACTAGATAAGTGCTCATCCAGCAACATACTAGCTTTTACCAGATGGCCAACTAACAACTCAGGCCCATCTCCAACGAATACCACTAGATAACCCTAACAGGGTGTGGAAGTGTATGGAGGAAGTTGTCCATCAGGTACATTAAATTACATCAATTTAATAACAGTTTTGTTGAATACAAGCCATTGGTGATTCTACCCTGGGATAATACAGAAACCAGCACACGAGGACTATCACATATCAGAAATACTTAAGTAAAACAAAGTAAATATAGAAAATATTTAAAAACACAGCCAATAAATATATAATACAACAAATATCAGAGATGAACAAGCATTACTGTATACCACTATATGGATCCAAGGGAGAGTAAGGCAAAATGGGGGATAGGAATATATATTACCAAATAAATGGAAAATTGTCCAAAAGAATAGTAGCATCATGGATAACTACATGCCCATTTATTCACTGCAGAGAATGGTGGCAAATACAAAAAGCACGAGAAATAATTCTCGAATAATCTCTCCCAAAAAAACTAACCAGTTTTTTTTAACTGAATCTCTTTCAACAATTTAAAGCACTTAGAAACACTAACGAGAATTGGTTGTAGTCTACAGCTGGGAAAAGTCCTATTTCAGATTAGAAGCACCTTACTTGTGCAGGATTTGTCTTCAAGACAATAATATAGATGAATACGGTTTCTTTGTTAAAATATATGAGAGTATGAACCAATGAGAATTATCCAATATTAGTATTTATGCTGCAAGCATCAAACTTACCTATAAATATAGAAGAGGTGTTAAGAATAGACAGACCTAGGGAACCTACATAATATAGACAAAAAACAATAATTTTAACACGAACAAAGGTTTAATATATAGTGGCTGGGAATGTGTTGAAGTGGTCTGATGATGTTCTTCCAATGCATTATGACTTAAATAAAGGCAGATGAATAGTCCAATTAAAATATGTTTATGTTGCGTCCTTTTGGGTCCTTAACAGTAATAAAAGTAGTCCATAGGTTGCTATTTCTGAAGTAAGAGGGAACGTCATCAACTAATATGGTAAATAATATAATTTTGTAGTTTAATATTCATCGCGCCACGGTAGCGCGCATATTGGGTATGGTGATTTTTGCGCGTTTTTGTTGCTAAACAGTAAATGACTATAGTGGACCTCAGAGGAGCAAAGGGCTGGTCTAAAAAGTCCAGACATTAGTTGTCCTGTTTTATCATTCGAACCCCATGTGGTTGGGTTTTATTTGATGGTAAAGTCCAATTTGTATAGCGGCCTTCCAGAGCGGAGAGCCAAAGACTATTCACTCTCATTGAACATTAGCAGAGCATTGCTCATACAGGCAAAGACAGCTTTACATTAATTTCGATGAGTTTGAAAATAGGCTTTTTGACAGCATACATAGGGACAGTTTATGGAAAATACTGAGAGCTTATGGAATTCCAAGCTGCATAGTGTCAATCATAAAAAGCCTCTATGCCAACTTTACGTGTAGTGTTGGGCAGAGCAACCTAACCTTGAGGTGAAGACATGAGTAGGACAAGTATGCCCCTTATCAACCACTCTATTTTTAACAGTCCATAGACTGGGTGATTGCAGTCCAGAACAACAGAGGGCAGTCCCAAGAGGAATAAGATGGACTACATTTCAACATTATTTTTTCTACATTGGAAGATCTGGAATATGCAGATGACATTGCACTACTGGCACATTCACATCAACACATCCAGGAAAAAACGGATAGACTTAATAAGTTTAGCCAGCAGGTGGGCTTAACCATCAATTTAAAGAAGTCTGAGGTCATGACGCTCAATGTGAGCAACCCTAAGCCCATATCAGTAAGGAATCAGCAACTGGTACAGACAGATACATTCACATACCTAGGAAGCATAGTAACACCAGACGGCGGAGCAGGCAAAGACATCAACATCAGAATGAATAAGGCAAGAACAGCCTTCTTTAGCCTAAACAACATCTGGAAGTCCTCCCAATACAGCACAAGCACAAAATTAAGATTATATCAGAGCTGTGTGCTTTCTGTGCTTCTCTATGGTGCGGAATGCTGGAGAGTTACAGAGAAGGAAATGTCGAAATTGTCCTCTTTTCACACAACATGCCTAAGAAAAATTCACCGAATCTTTTGGCCGAATACCATCACTGACCAAGATCTGCTTACTCGTAGCAATCAAGAGGACATGCACACCATCATAGCTGGCAGACGCTGGAGCTGGGTTGGTCATGTCCTCAGAAGAGACCCCGATGCCATCACAAGAACAGCTATATGCATGTGTGACCCCATGACGGAAAAACGAAAGGAGAGTGCCTGACCCAAAAACAACCTTGCGGAGGACCTGAGGAGGCTGGAAGATTCAAAGAATGGAACCATAGTTTGGGGCAGTCAGTGTACGAAGGATGGTCCACCAACCCGAGCAAAGTGGAAAATCAAAATTGTTGTTGCCGCTACAAGACGCCACTTGGCTTGATTGCCACTGACTGCTTTGTACGTGTCGGGTGCACTTAAGGAACAAAGAAGAAGAATACAAAATAATGTTTGCTAAACAGAAGAAGACGTAGGTGTGACCCTCAGAGGAGAAAGGGCTTGGTCTGAAAAGTCAGACATTGTGGTCCTGTTTAAATTTGAACCCCATATGGTGGGTTTATTTGATGGAGTAAAGTCAATTGTATCATACGGGCCTTTCCAAGACGGAAGCCATAGAGCCGTAGAAGTAGTTTACCGTAACGTTAATTTATTATAAATGTAAATTTATATTCGGACGTCTTTTCGACGTACTATTATTCTAGTCAGTAACATCCCATGGGGAATCGATGACCTTCATAAGGGGATGTATTTGAAGATGGTGATGACAATATAAGCGAAGTCCCATTAAAATCCAGCCTATAATTTTGAAGGAATTGTGTTTACAGAGAACGTAAAATACAAAGATAAGATGAAATTGAGATATCGCCGTGACCCTACGGATTACGGCATATAAGGCAGAGGTCATTTCAAAGTTTTCAGAACTTAAAAAATTTATAAGCGCAAAGGTATGCCTCAAACCATGTGATGTTCATGAGGTAGGTTTTCTAGATTTCCTTATCTACTGAGGCGCCATTTTAAAGAAGAAATATTTTATGGATAGTATTATCACAATTATGTTATCAGTAATAATTGTCTCTTCTGCCCTTTTATAGGTCAACTGTCCAAAGGATTAACCTCATGATCCCAAACTTGCCTGTATCATTTTATGAACCATTGTTTCATTTAACTAAGATGTTCCAGTCCATACAGTTAACTTAATATAACTTGCATGGGAACTGGATCTGATTTTTGA
This sequence comes from Oreohelix idahoensis, assembly GCA_024509875.1. Classification (NCBI taxonomy): domain Eukaryota; kingdom Metazoa; phylum Mollusca; class Gastropoda; order Stylommatophora; family Oreohelicidae; genus Oreohelix; species Oreohelix idahoensis. The sequence continues at coordinate 24,206 of JAMPIV010014414.1, forward strand.
ACAGTGAGAATATATTTTTTACCTCTCATCATGGTTGTCCAAACGTCCAGATGTCGGACTGTCTGTGTCTACGTCCAACGTATTCGTCCCAATAAACTATTATTAAATTTTTGAACTCAAGAGTTCCAGAATACATCACTAGGCCACATGGCCTAGTTGTTTGAACGTGCCATGGTTTCATATATACGGTTTTGGCCTGATCGCCAATTTTTCAAAATAACATACTCGAACTCAGCCACTTTATAGATCAGTTTGTCATCCTTACGCCATCACAGTCCAAGTCACACAACTGAGGAGCAAAGATGAACTTCGACAATTTGGTTAGGCGTAGTGTAGCTGTTGAAAGAAACGAGTTTTTTTCAAGGGTAACGGAATTTCCTTATGAAGAAATAATCGGTTGAAATTTCAAGTCCTTTTTCAAGGGCGACATCATACTCACTTAGAATATACAAGGTCTCCTCCAGGGAACCTGACAACCCGTCATATGCTGACCGCTTGTACATATATCAAAATCTCAACGTGGTAATGTCAATCCATGTTTAGTTTCTTTCTATTCTATGTATTAGTGGGCTCAGTAATACAGCACCCGCATGGCCAAATACGACAGATCCTGGTGAGGACCGGGACATTTTTTTCTTATCAAAAAAAAGGAGTAAGTGTAAGAACGCTGTGTGGTTCTATTTCAGTTGAATGAGGAAAAAAAAAAAACACACACACACAAATAGTAATACGTCTTACAAGGAGAAGGACAAGAAAAAACCTAACGTTGCCGGACCACAATGCCTCTTTCGTGTCAGGGACAAACAAGATACGAGGAGTGGGAAAGAAAAATGTAGAATTAAGTAGAGAACATGAACACTATAAAAAATAAAGGAGAAGAACAACTCCCTTATGTCCAGTCACATGTGTGAATCAAGGATGGCTGCCGCTAAACCGGAAAGCGGAAGTCGATAGTAACATTAAAATAACAAACAAATAAAGCGAGAATAATGAAAATCAAGAACCGGAAAGAGAGAGGAAAAAAAAAATAGAGACAGAATATATAAAAGTGAGTGGAAAAGCAATAATTAAAAAATAAATTTAATTAAATTAATTAAATTAAAATTAAATAAATTTTAAAAAAAAAATAAATAAAAATAAAATATTTATAAAAAAAATAAAATAAACAAAAAAATAAAATAAAATAAATTTAAAAATTACAATAAATAAATAAAGATAAAAAATTAATAAAAATATAATAAAATAATAAATTTTTAAAAAATAAAACTAATTTTAAAAGAATTAAAAAAAAGAATGGGGTGATCACATCAAAGTAGACAGTCAAATACAATAGTGACAAGATAGAGAAAGGCGTCCCTAAAATCCAAAAGAATGTGGTGGTATATTCAAGCCGTGTGGTTTAAGGTCAAACCCATAAGAAAGGATGAGGCGTTGTTCCTGGCGAAACCGATTGTTTGGCATCCGAAGGAAACAGGGGGGATCCTGATTGCTGGCAGTCCACCTAGAATGGTCCAGTGCACCTTGGTGTTCCCAGGTGGCCATTGAAGTGGTGTGGCCACGAGGTGTGTTTTTTAAACAGAGAATGATGTTCCGAAGAGGTTGTCCTGCAGGAATCTGGTCGCCCCAGTCCGTGTGCCCCGTTTGGTCCCGATTGAAAGTAATTGGTGGCATACTTTTTGCATAAAAATGAGCAATAGATGTAAACGTTTGCGTGACTCAGATGTGAAGCCATGGGTGTATAAGGAGTGAACTGGGCGGTTAGGGAAACGGAAAACTGAACGTGTTTTTTTCGATAACCATCCTTACTTAACTTACAACTTAGTCGTTTCCCCTTCAACCGTTTAGGTGTCGAGGTGGTGATCGATAACATTTACTGACCTGTCTAAAAAAAAAAACGGTGTTCGGTACATGGGCTTGGATCCCAAAAGAGTGTGCACATTAAACAACGTTGACGGTTTTTTTTCAAACGGCTGTGGACTAGGAGGTCCCTCAAAATTTTTATCCCGTCTATATGCCAGGGGGGCAAGGGTGGCTCACTAAACACTTTTCCCGCGCCCTCTGGGTACAGCTTGGAGGAGAAGGAAGGTAAACGATTAACGCAATGGCAGGATCCTTTTGACAGCAGTGTTTGTGAGGGTGTATAGGGTCATTATTAACTCTTTGACTCTATGAAGAAGAGGTGTTATTTTTTGGGCGGGGGTTTGAGGGCCTCTAGATCGTTGAGATAGGTGGGAAGCGCACAAGCTCTAAGGCAGAGGTGAGGTAAGAACATCCTCTGGATACCTGTCTGTTTACAAACCCCAAAGGGGGGTGGGGAAAGTCCAACATTATCTTGGCTCGGCATAGAAAGTTGTCATCAATCCTTGGCATAAACCTATGGAGGACGGAGAAGTTTGTGATTTAAAGGCAAGTAGATTAGACCCGACAAACCGTAGGAGATGAAAGTAAAGCATAAAAAGGAGGTAACTGTGGTGGCATCGTGGTATGGGAAAAGTACGTAACACCGAAGTGGTGGGGTGGGGGGGAGTGAAGGTGACAACAAATGTCGAGGAAAATAACTAGAGACAAGTGGCTAAAAGATGTGTGAGTAGGTGAATTGCACTTAGGGGATCGCAGGGTGTGAACGTTGTTAATGAAGTTAATGAAACCCTTACATAGGTCAACCTCTGGCAATATGAGGTGACCTATGCCATCATCTATTTATCTACAAATACAATTCAATAAGGGAAAAGGTCCAGGATACTGCTGTGCCACAATAAAAAAGCAACAATGGACCTGAAAATACAGCCAGGTCAGCCGATGTAAGTGCCCATAAAAGTAATTCAGCATTTGGCAATATACCGCCCATGTGACCCCATCTTGGTGCCCATGGCAAAACTCCACTAATTTGGTCAAAGAACTGTCCATTGAAACTCAAAGGAATTGAGTCGAAGGACAAGTTTCTGCAAGGTCGCAGGAGAGTCTCTGTTAGCTGATAGAGGGGTGCGTGCGCTGGTCCAGTGGAAAAACCTTGAGAGCTTTTTTTCGGAAAAAAAAGACCATCAAGTGGGGGGGGGTGAGGAATGGAAAGTGTATAAAGCGAGCAAACATCTAACAGAAATAAACGGTAAGGTAACAGTCCTGCCTGGAAAGCTGGATAGAGGAAAAAGTAGTAAGAGCATGGTTTGTGTCTATTTAAGAAGTGAAGGAAGTCTGCTCTACAATAGGCTGGAAGAATGTCCATCGAGGAAGTCTGATAACATGTTCCGGTAGGGCAGTGCAAACATGGCAGAGACAATGGGTCTCCCAGGTGTTAGGAGGTTTGATGAATTATAATTGGGAAGCAAAATAAAACACAGGCTTGCCAGAGACAACTATTGTCAATGGGGAGATTGAGAAGCGCTAGAAGGTAAGGACTTGTGATAAATAATACTTTTTGATGGTGTCCATGGACCAAAAACGATTGTTGAGGACTGTCGCATCATTGTCACGGCGCTGGTAGAAGGAGCTGTTGGTGAGCTGCTTATTACCGTCTTGGAGGTAAAAGGTCCGTATGCGCCATACCACAATGGCACCTCCTTTGTCCGCCGGGTTTGATAACAATGTCATCTCTTGCGGCGGAGCTCCTTCGAGAGGGTGGGAATACTCATCAGAAGAAAGTTTGGAATAACGCAGGCGTTTGAGGTTGGAGTTTGCTGAATGTCATGGAGGGTTTTTCCTGAATATATAAAATCAAAGCGTGGGAAGCCCCAGGAGAGGGTGTAAAATTCTTATTCTTAGGAAGGAGCGTAAGCGTGCAAAGGCATCATCTGATTCAGCCTGCGATCTCTGAGGACCCATCATTGTTGCGGAAATGGAACTGAAGTCGCAGATACGGTTTTTGAGGGGAAGCCAAAGTGAAACTACGTCTTGAACAATCTTTGGAGACAGAAAAATACATGGACTGATCAAGGGGGATGGTTTGGAGAAGATGGACAAAGTGTCAGGCCCCATGCTAGAAGTATCGAAAGCTCACCCTACAAGGGAGGGGCAAGGGGGGATCAGGAATGGGGAGAATACAAACAACCTGTTGGACGAGATGGAGTAAGGGAGGGTCGGCCAGGGACGAGTCAATCAGGGAAGACAGAGGCCATGGTGGTCAAGTATAGTGTCCTTGTTTTCTGGCGGATGAAAAAATCGTACAGTTTTGGTCGGTTGTAGGGTAATTGATAATAATGCGGATAATGGGGAAGGCAGGTAATGGTAAGCTTTGGTAGGTTGTAGACATACAGTAAGTATCGGAGTGAAGAAAGTCTGAGAGCTGCAGAAGGCACTGATATCTGGCCCCGGAGGGCGGGAATGGAATAGCTCTGCGACAGGGCCCTGCATACTCGTTGTGAACCTCCACATGAGTGTTCTCGGATGCATCTGTAAGATTGGCGAAATGTTCACAAGGGTATAATTGGCCAGCCGAGGGGTTGAAGTGAGAATTGAAGCCATGGAGGGAGAACTTATTTTTATTTTAATGCGGATATATTAGTTTAGATGTGCATTTTAAAATTTTAAGTTATAAATCTTGATTTATAAAATTCATTAATTATATCATTTGCAGTGCGATTTTTAACCACCCCATTTTTATTTCTGTTATTTTTTTATTTTTTTTTTTATTATAATATTTAATTTTTTTATTAATTTAATTTTTTTCATTTAGAGCATAGTGGCACCCATCGATTTCAGACCACACTTATTTATATTTTATTATATAAATTAGTTAAATTATAAAAATATATTATATATATTAGTATTTTTTTTAATTAATTTAATAAAAGCGGGGAATTTTAAAGGTTTGGGTCAGAATTATGGGGTTATTTCGTGAAGTGAGAGGTTTCATTGATTGTTAAGAAAAGCTTGAGTTTGTTTATTCTTGTTTATTACGTTTTTTTTTTGCTGTTCCGGTTATTATATGTCAGTTTTTTATTTTAATCTCGGTGTTATTATTTATGTCTAGACCGTAAGACTGGTTTGGTTTTATTAAAACAGTTTATCCCTTTATTTCTTACAAAGGCCCAGAGACAAGAAAAACCTAAACGTTTTCGTCCTACCTAGCCCCCAGCTTAAAATTTAATGCGATTTTTTAGTAGAGAACTTTTATTCACTTTTGGTTGGGCATAAGTGGAATTTAACAATTTGCCCTTATGTTTTATTTCGACATGTGAAGCAAGATGGCTTGCCACTAAACCGGAAAAGTCCGAAAGTCGTCGATAGTACATTAAAAAAATAAAAATAAGAAATAACCAGAAAACAAGGACCGGAAAAGAGTGAAGAAGAGAAAATAATATAGTTAATATTAAAATATATAAAGTTGAAGGGAAAAGCGATTTATAAAAAAAAAATTGGGAGAGATATTATTAATTAAATAATCAAGTGGCGCTTAACAAATTTTTTTTTAATCGCTTATCTTCTATTATATATTTTTAATATTAGTATTATTATTATTATTTTTTCTTTCCCTCACTCTTTGCCGGTCCTTGTTTTCATTATTTCTTATTTTTTTTTTTTTATGTACTATAGACTTCCGCTTTCCGGTTTAGTGGCAGCCATCTTGCTTCACCATGTGACTGGACATAAGGAAGTTTTTTTTTCTCTTATTTTTATAGTTTCATGTTCTCTACTTAATTCTCATTTTCTTTCCCTCCTGTCTCTTGTTTGTCTGTCCCTGACGAAGGCCTTGTGGCCGCAACGTAGGTTTTTCTTGTCTTTTCTCCTCGTAAGACGTATTACTATTTGTGTGTGTGTGTTTTTTTATTTTGTTTTCCCATTCAACTGTTTTACCCCCGTCTTACGGCAGTTCTCCTCATATACTTATATATTACCCCATAACTGACTGCACTGTCTACCTGTTTGCTCACCTTTCACTTTTATCTCCTCTCTTACTTTCGATCTATTCACCTACTTTCATTGTTTATTATTTTTTATTTATTCTTGGTATCTATAAATTAAATTATTTTTATATTTAATTCTATTTTGTTTATTTATTTATTCTTTTATTTTTGTGCGTGGTCTCACTCGATTTGCCACTATGCCTTCACTGAAACACTTCGTTAATTCACTTCGGTCGTTTATAACCAAATCCTTTAGCCTCTTACCACCTGATATATCTCGCACTGCAATTGATTTTGCATTTGCTACATTCAAGAAAACTAGATTCACTTGTCATCTCCACTTTATCCGCACCTGCCTCCGCCTTAAAGTTCTCCCTCATGGCTTCACTTCTCACTTCAACCCCTCGGCTGGCCAACTTCACCCTCGCGAACATCGCCTCTTACAGCGCATCGAGACCACATGTGGGTTCCAGCGTATGCGGGCTGTCGCAGCTATCCGTTCCCGCCTCCAGGCAGATATCAGTGCTCAGCAGTCTCAGCTTCTACTCCGCTTACGTAGTCTCACCTCCAGCTTCTTTCCTGCTTTCCCCATTATCCGCATCATTATCCGTACCCTCAACCGACAAGTGTATGATTTTTTCATCCGCCCAGAAAAAGGACAAACTTTCCTACCCCTGATACTGTCCCTGCCTCCTCTACTTCATCTCGTTCCCAGGTTGTTTGTATTCCCTCTGATCTTGCCATCTCTGAGGGTGAGCTGTTGGTCCTCAGCAAGGGCTTGCACTTTGTCCCTATCCAACCATCCTCTGATCAGTACAATCTCCAAGATGTTCATCTGTTTCATCGCCGTCTGCGACTTCAGTTCCATTTCCGCAACAATGATGGTCCTCAGAGATCGCAGGCTGAATCAGATGATGCCTTTGCACGCTTCGCTCCTTCCAAGAATAAGAATTTTACACCCTCTCCTGGGGCTTCCCACTCTCTGGATTTATATATTCAGAAAACCCTCCATGACATTCAGCAACTCCAACCTCAACGCCTGCGTTATTCCAAACTTTCTTCTGATGAGTCTCATGCCCTCTCGAAGCTCCGCCGCAGAGATGACATTGTTATCAAACCGGCGGACAAAGGAGGTGCCATTGTGGTATGGCGCAAGGACCTGTACCTCCAAGACGGTAATAAGCAGCTCACCAACAGCTCCTTCTACCAGCGCCGTGACAATGATGCGACAGTCCTCAACAATCGTCTGTCCATGACACCATCAAAAGTATTATTGCTCACAAGTCCTTACCTTCTAGCGCTTCTCATCTCCCCATTGACAATAGTTGTCTGGGCAAGCCTGTGTTTTATATGCTTCCCAAAATTCACAAACCCTCTAACCCTGGGAGACCCATTGTCTCTGCCTGTGCCTGCCCTACCGAACATGTATCAGACTTCCTCGACGGCATCTTCCAGCCTATTGTAGAGCAGCTTCCTTCCTTCTTAAAAGACACAAACCATGCTCTTACTACTTTTTCCTCTATCCAGCTTTCCACAGACTGTACCTACCGTTTATTTCTGTTAGATGTTTGCTCGCTTTACACTTCCATTCCTCACTCTGATGGTCTCCGAGCTCTCCGGTTTTTCCTGGACCAGCGCACGCACCCCTCTATCGCTACAGAGACTCTCCTGCGCCTTGCAGAACTTGTCCTTCGACTCAATTCCTTTGAGTTCAATGGACAGTTCTTTGACCAAATTAGTGGAGTTGCCATGGGCACCAAGATGGGTCCCAGTTATGCCTGCCTCTTTATGGGCTACCTGGAGTATCAGGTGTGGCAGCAGTATCCTGGACCTTTTCCATTGATGTATCTTAGATACATAGATGATGGCATAGGTCTCACTCATATGCCAGAGGTTGACCTATCTAGGTTCATTAACTTCATTAACAACTTCCACCCTGCGATCCAATTCACCTCTCACATCTCCACTGTCTCTGTTAATTTCCTCGACATCGTTGTCACCATCACTCCCCCCACCCCACCACTTCGGTGTACTACAAACCCACCGATGCACACAGTTACCTCCTTTATGCTTCCTCTCATCCTCCGGTTTGTCGTAACTACTTGCCTTTCTCACAACTTCTCCGTCTCCGTCGGTTATGCCAAGATGATGACAACTTTCTATGCCGAGCACAAGAAATGTTGGACTTCTTTCGTAACAGACAGTATCCAGAGGATGTTCTTACCTCTGCCTTAGAGCGTGTTTCTCCCTATCTCACGTCTAGAGGCCCTCAAACCCCGCCAAAACACCTCATCTCATAGAGTCAAGTTAATAATGACCTATCACCCTCACAACACTGCTGTCAAAAGGATCCTGTATCGTCACCTTCCTCTCCTCCAACCTGACCCAGAGGGCGCGGGAAGTGTTAAGTGAGCCACCCTTGCTGGCATATAGACGGGATAAAAATTTGAGGGACCTCCTAGTCCACAGCCGTTTGAAAACCGTCAACGATGGCCACTTTGGGACCAAGCCATGTAACCGAACACGTTTTAAGACATGTCAGTATGTTATCGAACCTCTACACCTCACGGTAGAAGGGGAACGACTAAGTAAGTAAGTAAGTATGTTATCGAAACACGTTCAGTCTCGTTCCCTAACGCCAAGTTCACCATCACCCATGGCTTCACATATGAGTCACGCAACGTCATCTATGCTATTATATGCAAACGTTGCACCATTACTTACATCGGCCAAACGGGCACACGACTGGGCGACCGATTCTGCAGACACCTCTACGACATCTCTCAGTTTAAATCCACACCTGTGGCCATCCACTTCAATGGCCCTGACCACCATGGTGCCACTGACATTCAGGTGACAGCCATCAGATCCTGTTCCTCGGATGCCAACAATCGGTTTCGCCAGGAACAACGCCTCATCCATCTTATGGGTTGCCTTAAACCACACGGCTTGAATACCCAACATTCTTTTGTTTTAGACGCCTTTCTCTATCTAGTCCCTATTGTATTATGACTGTCTACTTTGATGTGATCACCCATTTTTTTTTTAATTTTTTAAAATTAGTTTTATTTTTTAAAAATTTATTATTTTATTTTATTTTATTATTTTTTATTTTATTTATTTATTTATTTTTTAAATTTATTTTATTTTATTTTTTTGTTATTTTATTTTTTTAAATATTTTATTTTTATTTATTTTTTTTTAAAATTATTTATTTAATTTAATTAATTAATTAATTTATTTTTTAAAATGCTTTTCCCTCACTTTATATATTTTTATTTTTTTCCTCACTCTTTCCGGTCCTTGTTTTCATTATTCCTTATTTTTTGTTTTTAATGTACTATCGACTTCCGCTTTCCGGTTTAGTGGCAGCCATCTTGCTTCACCATGTGACTGGACATAAGGGAGATGTTCTTCTCTTATTTTTATAGTTTCATGTTCTCTACTTAATTCTCATTTTCTTTCCCTCCTGTCTCTTGTTTGTCCCTGACGAAGGCCTTGTGGCCGCAACGTAGGTTTTTCTTGTCCTTTCTCCTTGTAAGACGTATTACTATTTGTGTGTGTGTGTTTTTTTTTTTTCCTCATTCAACTGAAATAGAACCACAGCGTTTTACTTATCTTTTTTTGATAAGAAAAAATGTCCCGGTCCTCACAGGATTGTCGAATTTGGCATTCGGGTGCTGTATTACTGAGCCACAATACATAGATAGAAGAACAAACATGATGCCATTCCACTTTGAGTTTGATAATGAAGGTCAGCATTGACGGTTGTAGTCCCTGAGGTGACCTTGAATTCTAAGTGAGATGATGTCGCCTTGAAAGACTTGAAATTTCAACCGATTATTTCATAGAAATTCGTTCCCTTGAAACTCGTTTTTTTCACAGCACACTGGCCAACCAATTGTAGAAGTCATCTTTGCAGTCGTGGTGTCTTGACAGTGATGGTGTAAGGATGACAACTATCTATAAGTGCTGAGTACGCGAATGTTATTTGAATAAATGGCGATCAGGCCAAAACGTAATATGAAACAATGGCACGTCAAAACAAGGCCTGTGCCAAGTGAAGTATTCAGGAACTCTTGAGTTAAAATTAATATAGTTTATTGACGAATACGTTGGACGAGACAAGACGTCCGACATTGACGTTTGACAACATGATGAGAGGTAAAAATATATTCTCACTGTTCAAATCAGATAGTCCCATGAAAGTTATATTAAGTAACTTATGACTGGACATCCTAGTTAATGAAACAATGTTCATAAATGATCAGGCAGTTTGGATCATGAGGTTAATCCTTTGACAGTTGACCTCTCAAGGGCAGAGACAATTATTATGATCCATAATTGATAATACATCATAAATATTTCATCTTTAAATGGCCTCGTAGATAAGAAATCTGAAACCTCTGAACATCATGGTTGAGGCATCCTTGCGCATATAAATTTATAAGTTCTGAACTTTGACTGACCTCTCCTTATATGCCGTAATCCATAGGATGGCAAACAAATACTTTATCTTTGTATTTTACGTTTCTGTAAAAACAATTCCTTCAAAATATAGGCTGGATTTTAATGACTTCGCTTTATATTTCATCCATTTCAATACATCCATATGAAGGGTCAACGATTCCCATGTGATGTACTGACTAGACACAGTACGACGAAAAGACGTCGAATAAATTTACATTATAATAAATGAACTTATGGTAAACTCTTCGCGGCTATGGCTTCCGTCTGGAAGGCCGTATACAATTGACTTTACCATCAAATAACCCACCATATGGGGTTCGAATAAACAGACACAATGTCTGACTTTCAGACCAGCCCTTTCTCCTCTGAGGTCACTACGTCATCTACTGTTTAGCAACTTCTTTGTCTTCTTCTTCTTTGATCCTTAGCCGCCGACCGTCAAAGCAGTCAGTGGCCATCACGCCAAGTGGCGTCTTGTAGGGCAACAACAAATTGATTCCACTTTGCTCGGTTGGTGGCCATCCTTCGTACAGTGCCCCAACTCTGGTTCATTCTTTGCATCTCAGCCTCCACAGTCCTCCGCCAGGTTGTTTTTGGTCGGCCTCTCTTTCGTTTTCCGTCAGGGGTCCAAAGCATAGCTGTTCTTGTGATGGCATCGGGGTCTCTTCTGAGGACATGACCAACCCAGTGCCAGCGTCTGCCAGCTATGATGGTGTGCATGTCCTCTTGCTTGCTACGAGTAAGCAGATCTTGGTTAGTGATGGTATTCGGCCAAAAGATTCGGTGAATTTTTCTTAGACATGTTGTGTGAAAAGAGGACAATTTCGACATTTCCTTCTCTGTAACTCTCCAGCATTCCGCACCATAGAGAAGCACAGAAAGCACAGAGCTCTGATATAATCTTAATTTTGTGCTTGTGCTGTATTGGGAGGACTTCCAGATGTTGTTTAGGCTAAAGAAGGCTGTTCTTGCCTTATTCATTCTGATGTTGATGTCTTTGCCTGCCCCGCCGTCTGGTGTTACTATGCTTCCTAGGTATGTGAAGGTATATGTCTGTACCAATTGCTTATCCCTTACTGATATGGGCTCAGGGTTGCTCACATTGAGCGTCATGACCTCAGACTTCTTTAAATTGATGTACAAGCCCACCTGCTGGCTAAACTTATTAAGTCTATCCGTTTTTTTTCCTGGATGTGTTGATGTGAATGTGCTAGTAGTGCAATGTCATCTGCATATTCCAGATCTTCCAATGTAGAAAATGTTGTCCATCTTATTCCTCTTGGACTGCCCTCTGTTGTCTGGCGCATCACCCAGTCTATGACTGTTAAAAATAGAGTGGTTGATAAGGGGCATCCCTGTCGTACTCCTGTCTTCACCTCAAAGGTTAGGTTGCTCTGCCCAACACTGCACGTAAAGTTTGCATAGCGGCTTTTTATGATTGACACTATGCAGCTTGGAATTCCATAAGCTCTCAGTATTTTCCATAAACTGTCCCTATGTATGCTGTCAAAAGCCTTTTCAAAATCAACGAAATTAATGTAAAGCTGTCTTTGCCTGTCTGAGCACTGCTCTGTAATGTTCATGAGAGTGAATAGGCTATGGCTTCCGTCTGGAAGGCCGTATACAATTGACTTTACCATCAAATAACCCACCACATGGGGTTCGAATAAACAGACACAATGTCTGACTTTTAGACCAGCCCTTTCTCCTCTGAGGTCACTACGTCATTTACTGTTTAGCAACAAAACGCGCAAAATCCCTATACCAATATGCGCGCTACCGTGCGCGATGAATTAAACTACAAATATATTATTACCATATTAGTTGATGCGTACCCTCTTAACAGAAATAGCACCTATGACTACTTTATTACTGTTAAGGACCCAAAAAGGACGCAACAAACATATTTAATTGACTTTCATCTGTTATTTAAGTCATATGCATTGTAAGAACATCATCAGACCTTCACATTCCCAGCCACTATATATTAACCTTTGTTCGTGTTAAATATTGTTTGACTATATTATGTAGTTCCCTAGGTCTGTCTATTCTTAACACCTCTTCTATATTTATAGGTAAGTTTGATGCTTGCAGATAATCTAATATTGGTATTCTCATTTGTTCATACCTCTTATATTTTAACAAGAAATGTTCTATATTATTGTCTTGAAGACATCCTGCACAGTAAGGTGCTTCTATTCTGAAATAGACTTTTCCCAGCTGTAGTCTACAACATTCTCGTAAGTTTCTAAGTGCTTTAATTGTTGAAAGAGAATCAGTTAAAACTGTTAGTTTTTTGGGAGAGTTATTAGAGAATATTTCTAGTGCTTTTAGTATTGCCACCATCTCTGCAGTGAAAATGGATGTATTATCCATGATGCTATATTCTTTTGACATTTTCCATATTGGAATATATATTCCTATCCCCATTTTGCCATCCTCTCCCTTGGATCCATCTGTGTATACAGTAATGCTGTCTTTTGATATTTGTTGTATATATTTATTGGCTGTGTTTTAAATATTTTCTATATTATTTGTTTTCTTAAGTATTTCTGCTAGGTGATAGTCCGTGTCTGGTTTCTGTATCTCCCAGGGTAGAATCACTGGCTTGTATTCACAACTGTTATTAATTGATGTAATTAATGTACCCTGATGGACAACTTCCTCCATACACTTCCACCCTGTAGGGTATCTAGTGGTATTCGTTGGAATGGCCTGAGTTGTTAGTTGGCATCTGGTAAAAGCTGTATGTGCTGGATGAGACTTATCTAACATAACTTTGTTCATGTAATTTAGTCTTAACTCCTTTCTCCATAATTTTAAGGGTAGAATTCCTAAAGCCACCACTATAGCTCCCATTGATGTTGATCTGATTGCACCTGCTATTGTACATAAATCCTGATGCTGAATTCTGTCTAATTTAATAATCTTGTTGCCGTGTGCAGCAGTCATATATTATACTTCCATAATCTATGTTTCCTCTAATAGAAGATTTATAAAAAGTGAGCATTGTCTTAGTGCTTGCACCCTATCCATTACCTTTCAAATATAAGTTAGTCAATCCTCTGCAAGACTCCACTAGTTTTTATCTATGTGTTTATTCCAGTTTAGCTGTTGGTCCAATATCATTCCTAGATATTGAGTGGTGTGTACTGTTTTAATGTTTTGCCCTTGGATATTTATGTCTATAGTTTTATTTTTTACAACCTTGCCTTTACTGAAGATCATTCCCAATGTATTATTTGTATTCAGCTGAAAACCCCATTTTGTCATCCATTTACATACTTTATTTATTTCTTCTGTAGATCCTTTTATAATTTTGGCAGCTGTTTCCCAGTCCTCCATATAGCAACATCATCTGCAAACTGTGACAATTTATTTGTTTTATAATTAAATTCTTCACCTAAATCATTTACCATTATTGTAAAAATTGAAGAAGACATTACTGATCCTTGGGGTATTCCATTTTGTTGTTCACACACTTCTGATCTATCATTGTTTACCTGAACAGTGAAATATCTATCTTGCAGAACATTTTCTAAATAATTATAAATTTTACCAGTTACTCCTATCTTCTTCATTTTAAAGAGAGCACCCTCTCCCCAGCATTCATCATAAGCCCTAGCTACGAGTATATCTAAAAATACTATCACAGTTTTTTCTTTCTTTTGAAATCCTGATTTTATTTCATGTTCCAATTTAATTATCTGATCCATAGTGCATTTCTTGGCAGTAATATAGATAAAGTTGGAGGGACAGACAACGATATCAAAATAAGAATACAAAAGGCAAGAGGAGCTTTCATTGCATTGGGAAATATATGGAGATCAAGAGAAATCGGATCCAACACGAAAATAAGAATCTTCAACTCAAATGTGAAGTCAGTCCTATTGTATGGCTCTGAGACATGGAGAACAACAAAGACAACAACCAAAAAGCTACAGACTTTCATAAATGGGTGCTTGCGTAGAATAGAGGGATTAAAATGGTATGACAAGGTTACCAACGTGGAACTGATGACAAGAACTAGACAAGTGCCAGTGGAACAAGAGATGAAAAGAAGACGATGGCGATGGATAGGACACACACTGAGGAAACCGGTTGATAGCATTACAAGGCAGTCCTTGTTCTGGAACCCCCAGGGCAAGAGAGGCAGAGGTAGACCAAGAAGCACATGGAGAAGAGAGCTGGAAGCAGAGGTGAAGATGATGAGGAGAACGTGGAAAGAACTTGAGATGATGGCACGTGACAGGAGGACTTGGCATGTGTTTGTTGAAGGCCTATGCTCCTTTGGGAGTGGAGGGTTATGAATGAATGAATGAATGAATAGTGCATTTGTTCTTAATAAATCGTGACTGAAAATATAATGAGAAATGTTCGGAGTGACCAAGAATGTGAACATTGCGATCCGTTCACAATTGGTGGAAATGCGATCCCAGAACTCAGGTACGCAGATGACACAGTTATTCTTTCAAACAGTGCCAAGGGACTAGAACAGTTAATCCTGTCTGTCAAAAGACACAGTGAGGATCAGAACCTTTTTCTGAACACAAAGAAAACAAAGATAGTGTCCACAGACAAAACAAGATGCCAACCAAAAATTACCATCAATGATGAAATTGAAAATGTCACAAATTGTGAATATCTTGGCTCCTTAATCAACAACAATGGAGACTGCTCAAAAGAGGTCAGAAGGAGACTGGCCATAGCAATGCAGAGGTTAAATAAAACGAAGAACCTATGGCATAACACCAGCGAATTAATAAAAGTAAAACTTCTGAGAATGTGCATCTTTCCGGTAGCAACATATGGGTGTGAATCATGGACCATTACTCGAACATTAAAGAAAAAAATCGAATCTTTCGAAGCAAAGTGTTACAGAAAAATTCTCAGAATATCGTGTACCAAGAAAAAGAAAAATATAGACATCCTTCACGACCTGAACATCGAGGAAAACTGGCTCATAAACAATATCATGTCCCGGAAACGGAAATATTTTGGCCACATTAAACGCCATAGTGGCTTAGAGAAAGAAGTGATGGAGGGTATGGTACCTGGAAGGCGAGGCAGGGGCCGACCAAGACGACGGTGGACACAGGACATTGAAGACACCTTGAACATGACATTGGAGGAGGCAGGAGGGCTGGCTAGAGATCGAGAATCTTTCAGGCGGGCTGTGATGAGAGCGACGTTCTGCAAAGGACATCTACATGATGATGAAATCCTGACGGAGTTTGATTATATAAATTATTCTTTTCCAAATAAAACTTAAATTTTTTATTTACTATGGTTTCTAATATTTTTACCTAAACGGGAAGTTAAAGAAATAGGTCTGTATGAACTGGCATCATGGGCATCTTTTTCTGGTTTTAGTATTGGAATAATTACTGCTGTTTTCCATGTTTTGGAATTTTCCTTAGAACTAACTCAATGGTAATACCTTGCCAGTACCACTGCTTTCTGCCAGTCCGTCTCTGCCCTTTCAGGTCTTTTCATATTAGGTATTTTCATATGTTTAGTTCTGCCTTTAATGACATTTAACTTATTCTACACATCTGTTGTAGAGTTAGCTCCAAAAAAGTATTATTCTGTTTGATTTGTTTGAGTCATTTCTTATGTTCTTATAAATATCTAAATTATCTTCATATCTATGCTTTCTATATTCTTGTTTTCGTTGTTTTCGTTGTTTTTGAATTTCTGTACATATAACTGCCTGTGATGAAGTACTGAGATTCTGTCTTTCAAATGGCCCATGTCTTTTTCTCCTTGCAAGTTGTTCACTTTTTCTAGGAGGGATTACAGGTAATTCACCCCATATTTCTTCTCCTTCTATTATTTACGTTTTTTTCAGAGTGAGATCACGATGGAGTTTTATCTCATCTGCTTTATGGTTCTTCTCTATGACTAGTAGGTGGAGTTTAGAGTTGGTTTGTAGGGAATTGTTGCAGTATTATTCTAAAGGGAAGACTATAGAGCTTAGATCAGATTGGTACCAATTTTAGGCCTTGTAAAGATATTGCGTGGCCATAGACGTATTTTTCGGGAGTTAAATTATTTTCGGCCATTTTTGCTTCATTTAACAGTAGAGGGCTGAACTTTATTCCCGTTTCTTTGTTCAATGGGGGTAGTGATTTTAGCATGCGCGAGCAGTAACAGGATGAGTCAGAGTTGTTTACAATTTTGATTGGCCGAGATCTAACGGCATTTGAAATCATTGGGCTAGAAACAAAGCCACGCATATGACGTCAAGAGGTCAGCGTGCAAATTGATGATTATAAAAAGGCCAGTAATTCATAGCCCGGTCTCTTAAATGTAAATTGCCAGCCGCCTACCAGGAACAAGTCGATTCGCCTTCAGTGGGAATTCGAATTTGGTGAGCAATAATTTTAGAGCGGTACTTTATTTAATTTTTCTAGTCCTAGGCCGATCATTAAGTTTCTTGGGAAGTTAATTTAAAATTAAATCTTATCGCCAGAGCCATCAAAATACTATCTTTGTGATAGACTTGTGAAACTTAAGATGTTCATAATAATTCCTTATTTAAGGAATAGCGGTGTCTAGATGGTTTAAAAGTGAGATGTTACGGGCGTGCTTTGGATTATTTCAAAGTAGGTTGTAGAGAAAACCCGCATCTGCGAATTTATATTAATTTACAGAATGGCGGGAGCGTGTGTATTTGTGATTTTATTGAGAGTTTAATGCTGCTAGTTATTTATATATTTACACATCTATATGTGGACGGGAGTGAAGAGGTGGAATTTGTAAGCACGTGGGTGCGTTGGTTACTGAATATTTATTCGAGACGATGTTCAGGGGGGATGAGGAGGAGTGGAGCACGTGGGTGCTATCATTTAATGAATAAGAAGGCAGGAGCACGTGTTGTAGCTACAGGGTAATTGTTAACCTGGGGTTATGTATTACTTTTGGGCAGTATGCAGATGCTGGCGTAAACTGGTTATACGTTATTGTTTGTGCATAGATGCTCTGTGTATTCAGAAGACGGGAGAAGTAATTTTTAAAGGAAATTATTTTGTATTACAGTTTAATGTGATTTAATATTACTGTACGGGAAATTTAATGATTCCTGGGCAGGCCTATTTTATTTGTGGTAAACATTGCATTAACGTCAGTGTAGGAAGTAGGCCAGAGTATTTTTACACTTGTAGAGCCTAGTTGAAATGTTTGGACACGTGGTTAGCCATGCGTAACGTCCACGTAATCTGTCTAACAGTGTCTGTGGCTTTGTTGGAAGATTTTAGTTGAGGGGAAGGGTTAAGGGAGTGAGATTGAAGAGACACGTGGTATAGTATTATTGTATATATCGTTGTTCAGAACGAGAGAAGGGGAGTAGGAGGAGTGAGATGGAAGTGCCACGTGAGTATTATTTATGTATTGTTGTACATGAGTGAAGTATTGAGTATGGGAGTTAAGAATTAAAGACTTGGGACTTAAGAGTTAAGTCAGGGAGTTATTTGTTATATAGTAATGTATTATTAATGTGTTGCTCAGCTGTGCATTTTTCTATTCGATTTCTGCGGGTAGCGGCGCGCAGTGGGAGGAGCGAAAGTTGCCAATAACTTTCCCCACGGCAAGATTGAAATCTCAGACACAGAGGGGTTTGAGATTTTTGCCAGAGGCGGACGTAGAATTGAAAATAGGATTTGTTGGATAAATCCTGAACGCTGAGCTCGTTTTGTTACACACGCACATTTGGCATGCTGCCAGCGTGGTTGTAATTTATTTCGCTTTCGTCCCGGCCATAATAACGCCGAAGGCCTGAAACCCAGAGGAGGGAGCGGGCAGGTAAATCCAGAGTGGTAGTAGCAACCAGCTACTATTCCCGCTTTTCCAGAATCCAGTGTTTAAACTAGTCATCAATTTCAGAAATTGTGGAGAGGCAACAGGGTTTAAAATCCTCTCTACAGATTTTAGAGCAGAGGACAAGCTGCTGAAGTGTAGTCTACAGTGTGTAGACCCAGAAAGACAGAAACTGAGACATAGTTTTGTTGAAGATCATAGCAGAGGACAGTTGCTGCTGAAGTTTAGAGGTGCAGGTTAGCTGTGCAGCAGTGTTCAAGTGATTTTCAGGATAGGCTGGGTAGTTTAGAAGTCTGTGCAGTAATTATGTAGAAAATTCGTAGTAGTTCCAGAGGACTGTGAGATTAGCAGTAACATTAGAAGTTAGAACAGCTAGTTTGGAGTGAAGGCTTGACATCTGAGACCCCACCAAGTGCAGTGTGGTTTATTTCATTTAATCTTACCTTCTTTCTCCATACAGGTGAACCCTGTGGGTGAAGGGTTGGGTTTGATGATACATCATTTGTAATTTTGCCTGAATTTGTTTTCCAGGTGTGCTTACACTGCACTTCTATTCTTTTGATATGTATTTGATTACTTGTTTGTGTGTATAAATAAAAACAGTAACATTTATAGTTTGGATCAGTCATTTCAATTACGTACAGTAGCTGTCTGTTGTCTGTATCGTGGTGTATGTGAATCTTAATTGAACCTTATCCCCTTAGGGTAGTTAGAGGTGGTTGAGGCCATAGCAATTTAGATGTCCGGAGTGGCGAGGAAGAGTCAACTTCGGTTCTCAACCTCGGAGCCAATGGTCTCAACTTTCACATTTGCACTGTCATTTTCATCTAAATCTATCCTTTCAGTCTTTCTTCTCACTAGTGTCTTGTCACTATATGTAGACAGCCTCTAGTCGTAAAACCATTTCGTGACACTGTCCACCATGGTACTGGATTTTTGTTCCAATGTTCATTCTTTTTTGTTTTCTTAATGCGGTGTGGAATTATGTTTTCTGGCTATGTATGTGGCTCTGTCTATTGCAAGTGATTTTTCTTTCCAGTCAATTTATATTACATTTTGGTCCATTTATTATTAATTATTTGTTTAGCAGTGTCAACTACGATTGATTGGCCATGTATGCAGAATGGAAGAAGATTGGCTACCATGACAAATATGGGAAACCAAGAGCCAGGGATCCAGGACAACCCAGAGTTTGATGGGAGGACATCAGACAATCCATGAAGGATCGAGGACTAGATTGGAACCAGGTTAGGAGAAAGACCGCCGATAGGACAGCACGCACGAGCACACACACGCATACAAAGTAGAACACCAACCCAGAGAGAAACAGTGCCAAAGGAAACTAAGGATTGCAACTGGACACAAGTAACGCAACGAACGGCGACACTGAGGTTAAAGAAACGGCTAATTGGCCAGCCCAAACAGACATGCATACATCTATACATATTCACACACAATACATTAATAACACACACACTTTTACATCATCATCTTCATATTTACATACATAACTACGGACATACAGAAAATAACAAATACACAGAAAATAAAAAACACATAAGTAAAAAAACGCATTTCGACATGTAAGATCAGAGATCACTCTTATTTCCTAAACAAATATTGATAGGCTATAAGACTCGCTTTTTTCCATCTCGCTGACAGCAGTATGTGAAATGTAACAAAAAGAAACAATTTCACAGAATGATAAGGACAAAATAACTGACGTTTCAGCAATTAAGCATCTTCTTCTTTGATCCATAACCACCAACCGTCAAAGCAGTCAGTGGCCATCACGCCTTGGGGCGTCTTGTAGGGCAGCAACAAATTGATTCCACTTTGCTCGGTCGGCGGCCATCCTTCGTACAGTGCCCCAACTGTGGTTCATTCTTTGCATCTCAGCTTCCACAGTTCTCCGCCAAGTTGTTTTTGGTCGGCCTCTTTTTCGCTTTCCCTCGGGGGTCCATAGCATTGCTGTTCTTCTGATGGTATCGGGGTCCCTTCTGAGGACGTGGCCAACCCAACTCCAGCGTCTGCCAGCTATGATGGTGTGCATGTCCTCCTGGTTACTCCGAATAAGTAGTTCTTGGTTGCTGATGGTGTGTGGCCAAAAGATTCGGAGAATTTTCCTTAGGCAGATTGTGTGGAATGAGGACAGTTTCGACATTTCCTTCTCTGTTACTCTCCAACATTCCGCACCATAGAGAAGCACAGAAAGTACACAGCTCTCATACAGTCTTAATTTGGTGTTTGTGCTGTACTGGGAAGACTTCCAAATTAAGCATACAATGGCGCAAAATAAGGAAACAAATGGAAAATGAAAAAGAAATTAATTAAAACGCATTTAGCTAATTAAAAAAAATAACGATTAAAAATTTCGGATAATAATGTCGAATTTTATGCCATGACTGGAACACACATAATTCCCACGACCATCAGGTCAATACCTGCAATAACAGATAATCTTATGACGTAATTAGACCTCGAGATTTTTTCCTGGCCCCTTCGACCCTGGGACTCAAAATTCTAAAAAACAGTAAATAAATAAATGTTTATACATATAAAGGTATGCCTGGCAGGTGTCACGAGTGGCTTTAAATAGAGTCTGCCTAAGACCAGACAAAGTCTGAGTGACGTCTGAGACAATACCAAAGGTCTGAGGGAAGTCTGAGAAGATAGATAAGAAATGGTGTTGATTGTGGATAATGTGACTTATAGTTATCGAGGGTGAGAACACATACTGACTCTTCCCTCGCCACTCAGTGACTTTTTCTCAACTACTGTCACATTGCCTCTCTCTCTCTCTCTACTAGGAATAAGGTTTAATACGCAAGGGTGACTCCACAACAACAAGTATCAGTGCAGATAGGAAGGAGAGTCTGACCCGCCAATAAGTTGTCAAGTTTATTAAGAACAACAAAAAGCCACAGTATGATAAAGTAAGGAATTATCTATCACCACCACCAACAACAACAAAGGCAAACATCAAGATAAGCATGTATCAAGGTGTGAGACACATAAGGTTAGTTCAGAATAATAAAATAAAAATAAAAAACTGCAGAGTAATCAACTTGGTTCCACACTCCCACAATTATGAGGTAGTTATAAAATTAATAATCCTTTGGCTGGAACCCTGAAACACAGAAGCCCTAACCACACAGAATACCCTGCTGACTTTGCTGTGTCAGCACCTTTATTAAGTTCCCTTACTGTCCCTTTTTACACAGTCACTCAATCTTTCCCATCTCACACACGTACTTGAGTGTAATTTCCCCACAATTCCTTCTTCGTCGGCACACGTGCGCTTATACTCCTCTGGGATCACAGCTGGTTGGCTGATCGCAAACAGGAACGATTTTCACCCTCTCCTTTTCCTGAACTGCTAATACATCAGTGAAATAAATGCGCCCGGGCTGTAAATCCAGGTAATTAAGGGGCGATGACTGCGCTCATGTTTGAATATGTGATGGGGGAATTAAATCCACGCTATGCGCTGGCCCGCTGCTAATGGTGGCGACGCCTAATAATAATATGGGACTACGTAGCTTTATGCAAACTGCCGCCAGTGAAGCAGGGCGCTCTACTTGGTGGTGGGCGAAATATATATATATTCTCCCAGCAAGGGAAATCGCCAGTGTACCCATATTAGGGTGCTGATAAAAGGTACGACTATGGTTGACGTGGCAACCCCGATGTAAATGGGTCGCTGATTTATCCTGCCTGTCTAGGATAACAGAAAGGTAGCCCAGGCTGTCGGACTCGTGCGAGACTGTAAGAATTTCCCACTCTAAAAAATAAGTTGGCATGCTGGCGTTATGTCTCTAACTTCTCACGACAGGAATTTCCAGGACTTAAAGCAAAAATTAGACAGACAAGAACCCCATATATACTGCAACTGGAGCCACTGGTGTCCGAGCGTTGTTTGGACACCTGCAGAAGGGAGCATAAAAACAACTCGTAAAAGTAACCCAGAGACTTCTCTAGGAGATGCAACTTCAAAAAGATTTGCGTAACATGTTGACTGCCCCACTTCCCTGGAGTCAAAATACGGAAAGGGGGGGCGGGGGGGGGGGGGGGAAGAGAATCTGTATACACAAGCGACGTTTTCGTCGAGGTGCACGTAATGTGATGCAACCAACAAGGGAGCTCTGAAAAGTGTCCCGCTGACGAAAACGGAGCCACAAAAAAGGTCTGCCGATAGTCTGGCGTAATCGCCGAGGTTTTGAATCGTGGTCAAAGAGCTCTCAAAACCACAACAGAGAGTTGTGGCCGCATCAACAGATTTTCGTACCAGCATTAAAAACAAGGGGAGGGAACCTGTCCGCTTAAGAGTGACAGGCTAATTATCCCCCTTTCCCAACTACATGAGAACGAAAGAGAATAGAAGTGAGAGTGGCGATAACAAACTCAAGAAGGTATGAGGGTTTAGCTTCACCCAGTGCCCAATAATTGATAACCCATTTCGTCACAGCAGGGAGGAAAGTGTGATTCGCCTCTGTAGCTAGGCGAGGGCGCCGTTCGGAAGGTCATGGATTCCATGCCCAAGGAAGAAGCAGTCCCCCCAACCCCCCTTTTTTTAAAGCCTCCGGGAACTATACAGGGCGATCACAAATCTGATTCTGTACTTCTGTAATTGCCACATGGTCGTTCCAAACGTCCAGTGGCACTGTTAGAATTAGCGACGTTGTTAGTGTTAACTTCGAGATACCCACCCTCAGTGGCGTACGGGGTTGGGGGGGGGGGGTGCGAGGGAGCGGTCCGTCCCGGGTGACAGCCAGGTCAGGGGCACCAC
The DNA here is from genome assembly GCA_024509875.1 of Oreohelix idahoensis. Lineage (NCBI taxonomy): Eukaryota > Metazoa > Mollusca > Gastropoda > Stylommatophora > Oreohelicidae > Oreohelix > Oreohelix idahoensis. The sequence goes on from JAMPIV010014414.1 coordinate 47,123, forward strand.
TGGACACTCATATAATAATACTTGCTGTTAAAAATATGCTTGCAAATGTTTTTCTTTATAGTAGGAGGGTGTCAACGATATAATATGCCCCGGGGGCTAAATATTTTAGGGACGCCTCTGCCCACCCTTACACACTTTTTGTTTACATAGGACATAACAGTGCGTTGTTCGTTTTTAGAGAGCTGGTAATTTTCCTGAATTGAGTAACTCTTATAACCAACATCTGTCAAGTTCACTAGCATCACCAACATTTTATTTTCTGTGAACTTGTATTTCCATATATGCCATGACTCTTTGTTTCCTGTCAGTTCAAGTCCTGTAGTCGGTCGTGTTTTTATTAAGAGTTGTGGTCGATAAAAAAATTGTCCGGACTCTTGACTCCGAATTTTACGCCAAATGATTAGTTAAAAAACAAAAACTGTAGTCGGAGTCGGACATCTAAAATTCAAAGAGTAGGAAAATAATTTTTGCTGACTCCACAACCGTGGTTTTTAAGTATCAGCCATGCAGCAAAATGGGCGCCAGTTTCCCCAATAGGTGATGTTTTGAAACAAGCAGTCAACATAAGCAGGGTGATTATAAAGTCTTTATTTACGTTTAAATATTAATAACTGTAGATGTTCACAAGATAGACGCACACTGTGAACGGCATATGACAGCATAGTTTATTAAGTTTTAACACAATACAGTTCAAGTATTTAGGTTTTAACATGGCCGCCATCTTTCGTGACACATCGTTTCATCTCATAGATCTTAGCATGTAAAAGTAAAGTTTTCTTCTCGGAATTAATTAAAGTTAATTTAGCTTGAAGGGCCATCAATTGCTATCTTATAGAAATAATAAAAATGTAAGTTGTGCATATAAAGTTTCTGTGAATAAGTAGCATTATCTATGATGTTTGTAAAGGTTTTTGAGATATTAACTGTGTGATGGAAATAAATGCTAAGATAACTGGATCGCGGTAATGTGTAATAGTAAGTCTGAAAATCGCAATGCGATTTTTGATAAGTTACAAGTGTATATACGCGAGCGTATTGGTGTATTTTTAATTAATTGGGTATTAATTGTGTGTGTAGTCAGAAGACAGGGTTGTAATTAATACTACTGAGACGAGAGTTAATATTTCACGATGGGGTACATTTATATTGTGTAAACATCCCGGGTTTAGTCGTAAAAGGTAGGGCCTAGGAATTTTTACTGAGGAATGTTTTCGCTTCAACGAAAGTAAATGTTTTGATGCCTGAGGCTAGACTGGCGTAAGAGATTTAGGTCAGCCGGTGTCTGGGAGTTCACATAACAGACAGATATTAAGTGGGAGCGGGAGAAGAGAGAGGTGTGATTGTAATTTAGTGACCCTTGGGTAGGATTTGTTTATCTCTGTGCAGAGTTTAGAAGGGAAAGACGGGTGATGCATTAATTTAAGATGCTATGTGTTAGAGTTGAGATTATTTTGAATAGTTGTACATAAGTTGTTATTTCTTTGTTTGTTTACAGCATTTTCACGGCACATTGGGAGGGTGTAATCTGCCATACAATTTACCCCTACAATTTATCATCTCAGTAGCCGTGGGCTCCCGAGATATCGCCAGAGGGGAAAGAAAACAGTTCTCTTGCAGTGAAGCACAAATCTTCAGCGGGAATGGGTTTATCTTTAAAATCCGGAGCTCATAGCTCGCTTTCCCATCTTTCGTGACACATCGTTTTCATCTGTATTTCCAATTCGTTGAAAACATCCTCCAGTTGTGTTTAGTGAATTGCATTTTATAATCCTGACCTTAAGTTCATCCGAGAAGTGTTGTTGTGATGAGCAGACAGCAGTTTTAGCTTTATAAAATTAACTGCTGCAAATTAGTTTCTGTAAATGAAAAAAAAAAGCGATTCCCTGGGGCTCACTCTATGATGCAATCTTCCTCTAGCAGATGAAGAAACGTGAGCTACCAGAGCTGATGACCTTAGATCCCAGTCCTCTTGTTTGTCTTGTCCATTTTGGTATTAGCACCGGACAGAAGGAACTGCGTCTGTTAGCAGCCCTGTCAAACGGAGACTAAGACTTGGTCTTACCTTCGTCGCCATGAGAAATTCTCTAGTGTCCCTGAGTCTTTGACGCTAGTCAAAAACACCAACTTTTATGCACATGTGAACTACTAGTAAGCCAAGGCCCGACTTCTGAACACATGTGATAGGTTTTGACAGAACGTTCCTGTATAAGACCCTAGAATTATTAAACAGTAGTCGTTCAGTGAAGCCAGACATTTCCTTAACGTCAAGTGGTATAAAGAAATAATTGTCTAGTGCAAGTCGCCGCTAAGTTATAATCACTCCTTCAGTCATAACTGACTATGGAAATGACCCTGATGTGACAGCCCTCAGCTGGTGTACCTTTCGACATTTTCTCCTAGTGTTCCTTTCGATGTTTTTCTCTTCTCTTATGCTTGCCGTGAGAGCTTAGTTTTGCCCAATCTGAGGTGGCACCGTAGGGAAATCGCCACAGGGTACGTGTGGCAGGGTTCATCCTCCCAGGTTGCCGGATTTATGTTCAGTGTCCTCATGTCTCTCTTGCACACATCTTTGAACATCAGCTGCGGTCGACTGACTGTTCTTTCCCCCGTTTCCAGTTGTCCATAGAAGATATCTTTTTAGGATGCAACCGTCTTCCATGCGGCGGACATGGCCAAACCAGCGTAGTCTGCGCTGTCTAAGCAGTGTATGTATGCTTTGAAGGCCAACACCTCGACATTTGTTACTCCCTGTCCTTCCACGAAATACCGAGGATGTTGCTTAGACACCGTAGATGGAAGGTATTGAGCCTGCTTATCATAGTATCGCTAAGTTAGGAACTGTTATTTTGCCTGTAAACTAGCAACGCCCATTTCTTTCTTATTGTTTATCGTAGCCCATCTTGCGATAAAAGGGTCGGCTTGACCAAAGTAATTTGCTACAGAGACGATCGTCAGCAAGTGGTGTGAAAAATCGGCTCAGTATAAAAGCACGGAATTTTTTATTTCCACCATCTGGCAGTATTTGTGTGTGTGTGTGTGTGTGTGTGTGTTGTGTGTGTGGTTGTAATATTCCGCCCATTTGGAACGGGTGAAAGTTGCCTCACAGAAGCTAGCAGCCAGCCCACCCAACTTGGAGTATAAAGAGCGAAAAAAGCGCACTCCAGGGAAAGGATAACCCCATTACGTCAGTCGTGATAGACGCCACGTACCTGGTTTAAGAAAATCTCTTAACTCAACGGATTTTACTTGTGGTCCCGACTTTTGGATATTAACATTATTTAACGTATCTGAAGTTTTTGAACACTAAATAAGCAAGTAAAAAAATACAGTTTATATTTCCTGACTTGGAAGTATAGTGTGAAACAGCAGGCATCCCAGGGGGAAAGATAACCCCCATTGCTTCAGTCCCGGATACGGAAATAAAATAAAAAAAAAATTGTATTGTTTTCCTTGCAGCAGCGTGCAAAAAGAAAAAAAAAAAGCCATAAAAGATAAATATATTATAAAGTCAATTTTCTTGAGTTTTTGACCTGTTAGTTTTCCTTCATGAGCTCGAAAATAAAACAGACCTGGAAACGCCGAGAAAAATTTAAAAAAAAAAACCAAAAAAAAAAAAACAATTTTGCAATGAGAGAAACCCGGATGTGCTAGCGAAAAGCCAGATGGGACAGAAGGGAAAGAGACGTAAAATGTGTGAGACGATAAAGAAACTTGGTGTGTTATATAGTGTGTTACAGTGTTTTTTCTACTTGTAAGAGTTTGGTTACAGGAGTGGTCAAGTATTGCTACAAAGTGAAAAATTAACAGAAAATATATTGCTACAAAGTGGAAATTAACAGTATTGTATAGGCTAGTTTACAAAGTGAAATTAAAAATCTTAAATTAATATCACCACAAAAACACGCTCACAACCGTAAAACACGCGAGGTAAATTTTAAAAAGAAAAGTACTTCCTGTCAAAAATGACGTTTTGGGTTGTTTTGAGTTGTTAAAATTAGAAAAACAGCTCTGGAAAGGAGCAAAAAAAATAAATGAAATCCGAATTAACATCAAACCTCCTATTATAATCATCGATTTTCTATGACTCGACATTAAGGATCTGACTCGCTTCCCACTATGTGTTTAAAGAACTGTCCACGGCAAAATTCTAAAATGGGTGGCTATACTTTCAGAAAATAGCGTTTTTGGGTTGATTTTAAAATTAGAAAAACATCCCTAGAAAGGAGCAAAACGATTTATGAAAGCCGATTTAACGTAGGATAGGGCAAAATGGGTCTAGAAGGAAGTACGATATCTCGGCTTTTTTGGACAAGAGTTAAATTATATGAAAGACAATATTTTAAAAATTCCCCATTTGAATTTCAGTTCAGACCAAAACGAATTCATTCCCCACAGACAAATCATATACTTTGTATTCTACTGTAATGTAAATTTACTTACATGAAAAATAATGAAAATGAATCCTATATTTGTTGCTATTTTTTAGCAGAGATTATTACTGTACATATTTTTCATAATGATTATATAAATTAATTACTGAAACATAAGTAAGTAAGAATATCAATAAACATGTTTGTTCTTTTATTGCCTTTTGTTATTTTAAATCAACGACTTTTGTATACGACCAGAATGTAGAATATCTGGCGAAGCTGCATAATACATGAAAGAGTAGAAATGGAAAGGATAATGAAGATATGAAGGAAAGCGTTGAATCAGAAGGCACAGGACAGGCATTGTGTTTGGAGATTTTAGTTAGAACATCAAAGTTATGGTAGTAAAGAAAGGCTTCCACTAAAAAATTCAAGTTTTTTTTTGTGCCTTCTGAAACCAGACAAAATGACAAAACAGCTAAGAAGTTGATTTGTAAAATAGTCACAGTCGTACGGAAGGTTAATTGTTTTATTTGGCCCGTCTGAGTATATAGAGTGGATGTCGACAGATACGCGAGAAGGTATAGAAAATAGATTTTTCACAGGTGGTAGAATTCAGAAAAAGGATCTGTCTCTGGAGAATTAGGTAATCTCTTCCAGCCTATTCGTACGACTGTACTTTTATTGTAAGACAGCTTTTATCTCCCTATCAAGAAAAGATAAGTTTCTCTACACAGACCACAGCTATGTGACAGAAACAAGACACACAAACGTGAAAAAACTACGGTAAATGTGTATGGGTCTGACGAACACACAAAGGTAAGTTTTTTTGTAGTTTATTATCGTTTTAAAACTCGACAACATCAAAATATCTAAAATGAAAAGATCAAAGAGTCATTTACATGCAATATGAAATAAAGTAGAAAAAAACGTGCACTCTCCCCAAAAGGAGAAAAAGAACCCTAAAATTATTAACCCAAAGGTTTGAAGGTTAGCACTCCTGTTAAAGAATGAACAGTATTGGTACTCTATAAGACCCAGTAAAATAAACAAATTTTTAGACAAATCAGATATATGGATAGTTTTCCACGAAAACAAGAAAATACTCGCACACTCTTGCAAACAGTGGCCCCTCTCACACTCTTACCTAATTGCCTGGTATGGCAAGTCTGTAATATCCCTTGGGAATAGAATCACTCCATGAATATATTATCTATTTTTTCCATTTAATATTCTGTCACTACAGTTGTCGCAGATCCAAAGTGGCACAGTCCATCCACAGAAATTAGTTAAATGAGGTGAACGCTTAATATAGTGCTTCTCCTAGAAGTGTTATTACCAACAGTTTAAAAAACTGTGAGAGTTCATTTGAGGTTCACTCTTTAACGGAAAAATACTTCCAGTTTTTTCAATATCTGGTTGCTAAAAATAATGTTCATCAATATGATGATGGATACTTCTACTGCCTCACATATATACTTCTCTTTAAATAAACATCTACTTTTTTACTCCCTATCCCAATCCCAATCAACTAAATATATTCTTTACTATATCCCCCAACCCTTTACCATAATACCACTCACATTAAAATTTTAACATAACCACCCAAATCATTTATTAACACACCTAAAACCTCTACATTCCATACATCTCACCACAACATCAAATAACCATACATCATCCCACCCCAACCATATCCATAAACCCCCACTTCACATATCACAAACATCCCTCACCAAACTTCCACCATCACTATTAAACACTCCCTACCACACTATATCAACCCACAATTTATATTCACTAAACCCAAACTCATACCCATAAAACCAAATACCAACTCATCCCATAAAACCTAAAACAACCCCAACCCGCCCAATCAACCCACCTACTCCACCCCCCCATATAACCCCAATTACACCACCCCCTATATTCCAAACCAATAATAATGTACACCATATTCCCTATCATCTAAAAACCACACTATTTTAACCACCCTAAAACCCCCCATCCTTAACATATCATAAAATACAATCCCTATTAATCCACTTCATTAATACATTCCCCAAACTAAAAATTAACAACACTATCCATAAAATCCCTTATCCCCTCAAATCCTCCAACTCGTAAACAAACCAACCACCCAAACCCCCCCACTAAACTAAACATTCCCATTATAAACAATCATACTGATTCAATCAACAAACATCTCTAAACAACTCCACATTCAATTTATTACATACCCCACCAACTAACCAATATACCCCCCCCATAATCATCTCCAACTAACACCACATATATTTCAACCAATTCAATAACACAACCCTAAAAAATCCCCCTATCATTCCATAATATAAATCCATTCTTACAACTACCACAAACCCACCATATAAAATTCACCCCCCAACAACTAACATCATATATTAAAACCATATATAAATCCCACAATAACCAACATTCCCAACCATACCATATCTCAACACAAAACCTACCATACAATTCTCATCCACCTATAACTATTCTCTTAAAATTCCCCCCCTCATCAACAATTTCAACAAATACCCAAACCCACCACAACCCAAAACCCTTCATTTCACCACACCCTAAACCCCAAAAACCCAAATCCAAATCCATCAACTCCATAAAACCAACCTTACAAACCAATATTCCCTCAACCCCATCCAACCTTATCAATATTAAACACACCAACCCATCCAAACCCTTCCTAACAACAAATTTCCCCCCAACTCCCCATTCACCAAAATTTACAACTCCCCAAACAAACTCCCCAAAACTAATCATGCCCCCCAAATAAACACTCCACACCATTTCCAACCCAAACAAACCCAAACCCAATACAAAACCAATTACCAACCATAAACATCCATCCCATTTTACACCCCCCCTAACCCTTCCATTTAAAACCACCTTTAAACTCAACCCAACACCAATCCAACAACAAAAAACCCACAACACACCAAACCACCCTACCCCTAACCAACATACCCAACATAACATCAACAATACCACCCTCTTACCCTATAAAAACCCCACATCCTAAAAATATAAACCCCCAATCACCATTCCACAACCCAATAAATCCAATATAACCCAAAAAATCAACATTTTTCCCTCATTTAAACATTCACAAACAACCTAATTCAACCATAAAACATTATCAATAACACATAAACTATCACCCATCCCATCACCACCAAAACACAACTATAACACTAACCATAAACCACCCAAAATACCAAACCAAATATCTAAACCTAAATAACCAAATTTTCCTCACAATAACCACAAAAATCCCCCAAACCCACCCCACCAATCCTACCCCAACATGTTCCAACATTTTTAAAACCCACCATTCCAAAAAAACCCCAACCAATTCCCCTCACAAACCAACACTTACTCCAAAATAACAATACCTATACAATTCCCAACATCAAAAAATCCAAAAAACAAAATCCCCAACTAACCAATAACCCTTCCAAAAACACAACTACAAAATAACAAAAACCATACCCCCCATTTCTTCATCAACTTATTTCCAAACAATCCAATCCAAACCACCCCAACACCAACCTAAAAAAATACCCAAACAAAATCCAACCAAAAATCCCCATCCCCAAACAATAATTAACAATTCCCCATAAAAAAAACAAAACCCACCCCAACAACAACCAAAAAACCATTAAACTACATTAAACAACCCCCAAAATTATCACCTACCAACCATACCATAACTCCCAAATACCATCTAAACCCCTAATCACCATAAACTCAAAACACTCCCCTCCATACCACCACCCCCAACATACTCTCCTATCTTCCCACAACATAAATCCACACCTACTTAACCTACACCCACAAACCCTAATAAAATCTAACCACACCCAATTCCACCAATCCACAAAAACCATCTAACCCAAAAACATAACCCTCTCCATTCCCAACCCCCAAATTTATTCCCCAATATCCTACCCACCATAATCCATCCAATTCACCATCCTAATACAAACACACACCTAAACCCACACTAACATCCCCATTCTCCCACCACTACATTAACACATAACTAATACCCCCCCAAACCCAACCAACCTCCCCAACACCCCCCCCTCAACCACCCTACCAACCACCTAAACCTACCTACCTAACCCTCAAAAAATAAAACCAAAAACCCTTACATCCCCCCTATTCAAAATTTCCAACAAACAACCCCCATCAAACATTCCAATAATTCCATCATATACCTACTACAAAATCCCAATCCCCATCCAACCAAACCCCCCAATACCCCCCCCCATTAAAATACATAAACATCCCCAAAAACCCCACCCCCCACATTCCCCAAACTTACCCCAACACCCAAAACCCCACCACATCATTTATCACCCCCATTCACAATTCAATTAAAACAAACCCCATATACCAACCTACTCCAACACCCCATTAATACCATTCCCCAAAAATCCCTTCCTACCCACTCCCCAAAAACCCACCATACTCCATTGACAAACCCTAACCTTCCCTAACCAAAACCATTCTCCCAATCCTATCCCAACCCTTTCAATCCCAACCCTTAACCACCAACTTACCACCCACATAACTCTAATCCAACCAACAAACCCAATTCTAAAAACATTCTAACTCAACCTTCCCAATAACCTCACTCCTCAAATTACACCCACAACAAACTCTTTTAAAAACAAATAAATCCATCATCCCAACACACCACAACACAAAACCCCAACCATAACCCCCAATAATCACCCAAAATCAAAACACCCAACATCATTTTCTTTCTAACCATCCCAACCCAAACCCTCATATACCCTATTCCCAAACCCCATCCCATCCATCCCCTAAAACCAAAATTACCCCCTAAAACATACCATAACCTAACCACCCAAAAACCCAACCATACCCCTAACCATATTTACATTTCTAAAAATTCCAAACAACATAATTCCCAAATCACTTCCCCTCACTAAATAAACAACCCCAAATAAACCCAAATACTTACCCATTTATTCTTTTAATCCATCTCAAACACCCCACCATTAAAATAACTCACCCTAAACAATCCCATCCACACCCCAAAAAACCAAAAAACACATCCCTCCTCCTTTGATTACCCTTATAAATCCAAACCCCCCCACCCAAAAACATCTTAATTATATCTTTTTACATACCCCATAAATTAACCCAAACCATACCACAATATAAACAAATACCCCCCCCCCTAACATTAAATCAAAAAAACCATAACACCAAACACATAAATTACATAAAACCTTTCCCCCTAAAACAAAATATCCCAAATCATCACCCAACCCCACAATAAACAAAATACCCAAAACCCCAATAATCAAAACCTTACATTTCCCCCCCCTCCCACCCATTATAACCCTAATCCCAAAATCTCCCCCTATCCTAACTCATTACAACATTTTCTAAAATTTATTAAAAAAATCCATCCAACTCCTCAACTTCCACTTATATATTTATTCACCATCCACTTACCCATCCCTACTTAAAACCCACTCCCTCCCCCCACAAATCCCAATTACAACAAACCCAATTATTCCCCCAAACCCACTTAAATCCCCTAATCCACAAACACCCCCCCACCATATCCCCAAACCCCTCAACCAAAAATTTAAATACACCCTAAAAAATTAACCAAACCCATCGTGCCCACTTCCAAAAACACCTAAAATATCATAAACAAAACCATAATTACTACTCTATATCCACCCACCAATTCATTAATTTAAAAATAACAAAACCCCCTATATAAACCAAAATCAACTCACACCATATAACAACATTAAACCTAATTAATCCTAATCCCCCTCACCTTTCCAAAATAATTCCCCCTAACCCCCATCCATTATCAAACAATCCCCCCCTCAACCCACCCCCCCCTCCACAATCCTTTTCAACCCCATCCCCCCCAAACAATAATATAATCAACCCCCTCCAAAAACCCCCCCAAATCATAACCCTACTCTTCAAACCAATACTAAAAACCATTCTAACTTTCACCACATAATAATCAACAACTCACCCTCCTCTTACCAACAAAGATCAAAAAAAACCTTAAAACCAATCTATACCCATCCTCCCCCACCTATCTCCCACACATAACCACCACCCCCCACCACCCTAAAACCTCCACTACCCCCCCCCTCCCCCACCCACCACCAACTCAATAACCCATAAAATTAAACCCTTTAACTCACCCCATTAAAAATTCCCCATTTTATTCATTTATAACACCCCAACCCCAATTAAACCCATCCCAACTCACTTAAAATACCCAAACAATTAAACTACCCCCCCAACAATATCCCCAACACTACCTTACCTCCAAAAAAAATAATAAAACCCCCTCTACCAACACCCCACTACAACCCACTAATAATACTCCCCATTCAATCAAAAAAAAAAATCTAACTAAAATTAATTCCCCAACTCCATACTACCAATTTTCCCATCCTTCCCCCCAAAAACAATTAACAAAATTAAATGTTCTACCTACAGACCTCCCCCCATTCATCACAAAGGTTCCCCCCCCCCCTATCCTTAACCCAAATCCTAACAAACCCCCCAATATAATACTCATTTCACCCATAAATTCCCCTACAAAAAATTCAACCCTCAGCCCAAACCTTTTACCCATTTTAAAACGCCTTATCATATTACTTTAAAAATCCCATAGTCAACCCTTAAAACTCCCCTCCAAAAATCATATAACTTACCCCATACAAAATCACTCCCCCATAAAACATTTCCCCCATCCTTCCCTCCTCCAAACACTTTTAAATCTAAAAATCTTAAAATTTCCTTACCCACAAAACATATAACCTCTCCAACATAATTGGACCCATTCCCCTTCCACCAATACCCCCCAAATAAATTACCCCCTTTCCCCTTTTTTCAAACACCGTTTAAACCCCTCAAAAAACCAAACTTTGTCCAACCCAATAAAATCCAAATTAACGTTAAAAAATCACATCCCCTAATTCCCCACCCCCCCCACCATACTTCTCCACCATACTAACCATCCCTAAATCCACAATTATTACACCAAAAATATCTACCATCATAACACCCCCCCTACATCATCTTCCCCCCACCCCCCATTAACTTCTTTCCATACACCATTTCAAATCACACTATGTATCTAACCAAACTAACCACCCTCCTCAACCCAAACATCAAATCCCCCCCAACAAAACAATCCCACTTCCGAACTCAAGAAATCCCACTTCCACGAATTTTCCCCCATCTAAAATCCCCTCCACCACCAAAATAACCCCCTTTACCTTTTTAATACAACCCCCCCTACCACCCATTTCACATACATTAACCAACCACCCCTCCCACTTAATTCCCTCTACCCCTCCCAACCCATCCCAACACTCTCTAAATCACCTCCATATCAAAACAGAATATCCCCAAACCCCACTTTAAACTTTATCTACCCTTCCCACCACACCATACGTGCCCCCCAAAACAATAATCTCCCCCCACTAAATTCCCCCATAAAATAATATCCACTCCCCCCCCCCAAAACCCCCACCCCCCCCAAAAATAAACTCCATTTTACCACAAAACAACCCCAAAACCTACAAAAAACAAATCCCACCACCCCATCACAATCACCCCCCACCCCCAAGCATCACCAACACTCCCAAACACATTCCCTCCCATCGCCTGTACTTCACCCCCCAAATCTTTCCCCAACAAAATTTGCTTCAAAAACCCCCCCATATAATCCCCCACGCACCAACTTTCGCCCAAACCCCCCATTCCTTCCAAACCCGTTGTTACACGCCTCATTCCCAACGCTTTCCCCCCTCCCCTCTCCAAACTCACCCCCCATCCATCCCCCCAACCTATCCCCCATTCATATCAACACACCACCCTCAGATATTACCCCCACACCCCCCCACCCCCCGCACCACCCCCCCCCCCCCCCCCCCCATAATCCCCAAAACCATTATAACCCCAACCCACACACCCTTCAAAAAAACAACCAACACCCACGTGTCCTACATCCCCCCGACCCCCCCCCCAATCCCCCCCACTCCCCCCACTCCCGAAATCCCCCTACCAGCAAAAATTATACCACACCTCCCATAAACAACACCCTAAGACCCCTTATTCCCCCCCCCTCCCCCAATAATACACCACCTCCTTCCCCCATAACCCCATTGTCGCCTACCCAACCCCCCCCTGCCCCCCCCCTCCCCAAAACACCCCTCCACCACCCTCAACATAACCCTCCCCGTGCCCCCAACAATCCCCAACCAACAACCAAAAACACACCCCACCCGCCAACACCTCCTTCCCCCAGAGAACTACCCACCGCATATCTCTCCAGAATCCCCCCCCGCCCCAAAAAACGTCCCCATACCGCCCCATCCCCTCCATACCCTACCCCCCGGAACCCCGCCCACACTATTCACAAAATCCTTTTAAAGGTAAAATCACCCCCAAAAAAACCCCACACCCCCAAAGTATATACCCAAAATAAACCCCCCCGTAACTACATCCAACCCCAAAACGTCACCCGCCCCCCAACACATCCAAAAACCATCCACACTCTTAGTCAAAAGAAACAAATCCAACAAACTAACGCCCAAAAAACCGAAAAACCTCCTCCAAAACCAAAAACAAACTAAAAAAAACCGTTTAACAAACAAATAAAACCAAAACCCAATCCCCTCACCACTAATCCAAACCCATAGCGCCGCTCCCCCTACGCCAAAAAAAAAAAGTCAAAAATGCCAATAAACAACACAAAAAATCTCCTCGTACCCCCCTTAAACCTCCCTTCCCCCCCACCCAAATGATGTGGGGGCTCTCACTCATATACCCTATCGCTGTATTAAACCCCCCCCCAAAAAATCACACCAAATAACCCTCCACCTCCAAGGCTCCCTATATCCATCGCCCCCCGCCAAAAATCCCCCAGTCCCCCCCCCCAAAATCCAAGTTCCCCCCCCCCCCACACACTTTTAAAACCCTCCCCTCACACACATCCATCGCCCCCCCCCCATGCACAGCCCCCCGATTTTCCAACATACCGCCCCCCTCGCCCCTACCTTTCTAAAACCCCCAGACCCTCTTCACCCCCCAGATCCGCCCCCCCCCCTGACAATAATACCCACCCATCCCAACAACGCCAAACGCCCGTCCCCCCGCCCCTGCCAAACCTCCCCAGAAAAAAACTTCCCCCGCCTCTCCCCCCCCGAACCCGCACCCAAATAACAACCACGCCCCCACGCAAACAAAAACCCACCGACCCACATTCTACCTACTTCCGCTCTCCGCCCTCTACCCACATCAATTTAAAAACACCATCACAAATACCCAAAAGAGATACCCCCTCCCCCCCCCACCTTCAACACCACCTTACCCAACTTAATACCCACTCTAACTTCCCAAAACCCCCACAACACACTACCTACTATAAAAATCCCCCACTCCCCCAAAAACATCCCATTCACAACCCAAACAAATTTCCATACTATAAAAAAACAACAATCTTTTCACATAAACCTCAACCACCATAACCAAACTATTCACCAAATCTCTTCATCCCCACCCCAACTCAATACCATTCATACTTCCTCCAAAAACAAACCACCTAAACAATCATTAATCTAACATCTCCACAATTACAATATATTTAATCAAACTCCCATTACCACCACCTAACCCCAATTACTTACCATCCCCCATTACTCTATTACCATAACAAACAAATAACAACCTCTCCAAATTCACTTTTACTTCCTCCTACACGACCTTGCCAGCGTGAACCCAGACTGTTCCTGTAGACAGGATGTGAATTGCGAGATCATATCAAGAAACATATGTTAGAGATACGGGGCTCTGTTCTCCTCTCCACCCACCACCACTACCACCTGCACCCTACAGATTCCAAACAAAACAACTCAACCCTCCACTAGATATCGATCACCTCAACTCGCGCCTACTCTGTTCACACCATACTATCTTTAAACCTAAATAATACATATATTCCACATCCCAAATCATACTTAACGAATTTCTCGTAATGCACCATTACTTATCAATACGCTATCGCCCGTAGATGTGCCAAAGTAGCGCAAAAGACCTTTTGTCTTACTCGCTAGAATGAGACCCGATGATCAAAGAACGATAGGCTACAACCAACTATCTCTGTTGAGACAAGCGCAGAGAACGCCGCATGTCGCGGATCATTGACCAGAAAAATACGCGTATATGGAGGTGTACTTTATTTCGTACGTTATGAGTAGTTCGCCTCTCTTTGTGCTTTGATCAAAGGACACCTAAGATCTCGTGTCATACTCAGAAATCATTATGTCTTAATTTTCGCGTTCAGCGAAGCAAGGCTCGTCCGTTCTGCCTGACACTTGGTGTGCAAGATAAATCACACCGCACTCTCCTAATCACATCGAGACGTCGATGTATGGGAATCTACTGAACTATACCTCCCACCAGAAAGGCCTCTGAAATAAACCGCAATGTAGTCCAAATACACATCCATCAATCTCGCTTACGCTGAAAACAGTACAAATGATGTCTCCATCCCTTGTATAACCCCCGCGCCACAAATCACATATATCAAAATTAGTCCTCTACGATGTAACCTACAAGCCCCCACAACTCTAAATGATTAGCCCTAACTTGCATAGACAAGACGTCGATCTGACAGACCGCTTTTATAGAACCCCTCGCACAGATTGACGTAATTTAGATTCGACAATTATACCTTGTCTTGAGGTTGAGGCATCACAGTATACCTAGAGAGCTCCCGCAAGTGTGCGTGCAGATTATATACCTATATTGTGAGTCCTCAGATCTAACCTATACCATAACATCTCTGAGCCAGTAATACAATTCCTGTGTCGAGCTAACGTCCATGACATCTGTCAAATCTTTTCTAGCCCAAACACAGCTGATTACGACCAGCATCTTAGTCTACACCACTGCCTCTCGTGAGGTTCTACGTTCATCCTAGACTAAAGACGACTTGTCCCATCAGCTGTGACACTACTCGATCAGTACCTAACAGACTAAACTGTCGCACCCTTACCCATCATTCCACTAGAAGATCTACATAAAACTGTCAACTACCCTCCGTACTATGTACCTCTGTCTCGCATGAAGATAGAATACTGTCGCAAGATTATGTATAATAAGAGAGTATAGCACTCAATAGAGGTGCTCCAGTGAGGCATTATTCATCCCGTCTCTCAACTGACCTAGCCGCACTACCCCTTATGAGTCGCGCTCTACACACATGAAGAACGTGTCCTAGATAGAGAGAATCGCTACTCCGGATGACATGTGTCGATATGCATGCTCTAGTTGCAATTTGTGATCACCCTTTAAGGGAAGAGAGCCCAATCAATTATCTGTTGCTCGTTAATCGTTGCATAACACGTGCCGCCTGAAAGAGCTTACCTGCTACTGAGATTCCTAGTCTAGTACCAAAATTATTCCATCATCTCCTTACGTGTCTGCTCGGCTAAGGTTGTTCAGAAAGTTCTCTGCATCGATCTCGTTTACATGAGGGCACGTTCGGTCCCCTTCTTCTAAATCCTTAAATCAATCCCACAATCTATACCCTGAGGCGCTATGTCTGCTATGTCGCTAATTAGGACACTCAGTAATGAGTGTAGTCGCCGCGTGTAGCTCAAACACCTTTTTGTGGATTACGCGGACCCAGACTTAGCGACACGAGCCGTAGTCCCTGCAACTGTACCAAATCGTGATGTCGCCGAATGAATACAATACACCCACCTGTAATACATTGTCAAACGACTACTGTCCAGAATTCAACCCGCCCTAATCTACAGACCCCAAACCCCCAACCAGCCGCTGCACTGCTAGATTTCTGCCTTGTGCGCCGAAACTCCACCGAACTTGACCTCATTTGTGTTCTGTTTAATCGCTATGAAACCACAGGCCTTTACGACTTTCATCAGCTAAAATGGGACAGAGGCTATATTACAGTAGGTTTCGAGGACTGCCCGTCCTCATTGCGGAAGGCCATTTATAGAGGAACATTAGGAACCGAAAGGTGTCTGAGGGAAAAATAACGAGGAGTCAATGAGCAAAATCTGGAAAACGGTATATACAGCAATTCTGTCTGGTTTAAAAATACTGGGAAGGCACAAAAATGGTGCATCACACTGTCGTCAAGACAGAAGTTCGCCTGCGCCCTACTAAGCTAAATACCAGCTCGTTATTTCTCTAAAATCGACCTTAGCAAGGGGATTACTATTCATATTCCTTGTGGAATAAAGAGATCCGACCCACTGCTGGCATTTAGCACTCCTGTGAAGTGACACTTTGATTTAATTGTCCCTCCCATTCGGATTACATTAATGCGCCTAGCCACATTCACGATGAGAATGACTAGAAAACTTCCTCGCACGCCCCTGCATAAACCCTGCTATTGACGAAACTTCAAGGTACGATATACCACGATCTCCACTGACAACCATCCGTAGGAAACACCTTAAATTGCAGTAAATGATGAAACTCCCAAAGTCATAAATGGAGACAGGTTTAACCCGCACGCCCAAACATAAAAGCCAGAATAGGTTTTTGGTACCAACAGGGGTTCCTCGGCCCACACCAATTTCACAAGGTTAGCAGATGTTCCCATAGGAACGTAATGGTTTTTACCAAACTGATGCAATGAGCACCTCGCCGTTATTACTAACTAAAAGTGATGTTCAGATCGTTCGACGCGATATTGTGGATTTATTACCACGTCAAACATTAAGGATTTCAACAACTATAAGCAGGCCCCACTGCGTACGACCTTACGAAAAAAAGAAAACATCCGAAAAAAAATGATTCTGGACGCGCTTGGATTGATGAGAAGTGCTTTATAGTTACCCTCAAGGAAAACACACACAGTGAAACCCTAATTTGTCACCTACCAAACTTAAAGCCGACCATTCATACTAACAGACGTGAGGCCTAGTCAGATTGGGATTGGGCGCCCACCTTTGCCTCACCAAGACTTGGGACATGACCCTTAAAGGCTAAGGGGATTACCCTAGGCCTGGATGAGTTTACAGTGGTACTGCCTGTTTAAAAACTGTAAAAAATAAAGAACTATATCGGGTTTTGTATGTTTTTTACTCACACTCTAGCAAAAGCCCCTGAAACAGACAATCCCATGGTTGCAGGAAACTTCTAGCCGTGTTAATACTGTCAGATTGTACCAGCCAAAGAATTTGCTTTATATATATGTGACTTCATTGAAAATCTAATCTCAATATTAGTGACACAAGCGTGGTTGAAGCTGGAATGGCAAATTATCTTTCTTAAATTGCAATTATGTTTTATTGAATGTTTGAACACTGCATTCCCAATTATTTATCTCATTATATGCAATTAAACAGTATTTTCAATGTTTGCACAGTGCTTGTTTTTCAGTACCAATTTGCATACTTTTGTAATGTAAATGGTTTGCCATATTTTTTAAAGGAATTCAAATATTTTATTTGAACTGTTTTTATATGAATTTTTGTGTTTATGCATTTTGGATGTCCCTTCAGGGTTTGTTTCAACATATCATTTTCACAGAATCTATTTTTTTGCACTACCCTGCCCGCCTCTTTGTATTTAATAGTTGTATATTTATATGCGCATTACATGTATTTAAATTTTGTGATGAAAATTTTGTATTGCCCTTTACAACAGTTGAATTTGAAAATATATGTATGCCCCCCTAACCCTATTTAATATTGATCTGTTTTGTTCCAGTCTCGGAAGAATGGCGGCCCAAACACTTGGACCCATGTCATTTTAAGTCAATTAATATGACTGATATGTAAAGTCCAGGTCTTATACACCACACTCATGTACCCAATAAATTGCGTCAAACCAAGATGAGATAAATAGGATTATGCCTTTGGTGTCTGTATCTCCAAGCTCCCTGGTTGTGGTAGACGAGCGCAGGTTGAACTCGCAGTTGTGTAGTGAAACCGATGCAAGCATACAGCTAACTTACGAACCTATTCCAGGCAACTTGGAAGCCGGGTGGGTAGAAAACCATAGCAGAGATAATAAAGAAGACAAACAGCAGCAACAACAATTCATGATAAGTGCTTATTTAAGGAAAGGACCCAAACATTTAAAGAAATTTGTGATGGGTACATAAACCAGTTCGAGTGAATTCGAATTATGACTCAGTAAACCTTCAGCCACCGTGAAATGTAATACCCTAATAATATTAACATAACATTTTGTGTAGGCTATTTTTTTTATCTTCCAACTCAGTAAATATATACAATGATAACCATACATACCATAGATTTGGTGTTTTTTTTCTTCCTTTCTTTTTTTTCTGTAATGTAACCGAATATAGCATTTGAGCGAATATTATATTCATTGAAAAGAGATATACAACTGGTGGTTAGTGTCTTGTCTTTTCAACTAAATGTACTGTAATGCTTGGTAGTTAACTGTTTTTTTTAATCATTATCTTAATTACCAACTAGGGGGTCTCATGTGTCCATAATGATGCATTACCTCAGTGAATAAGTGTGGAGGGGCTTTGACAAAGCCTAACATAACTCTTCCGGGATCCTTGATGGAATTTTGCTTCTTTACCTTAACGTGAGTGAAGAGTTTAAAATTTCAGTCTCCTGAACATTTCCTTCCCTACAAGTGTCGGGACTATCCACCTACAGCGAGCCCAAAATACCAACTGTGGAAGAGATTGTTCTGGAAAGCTCTTCTATCTATTCCTTTCATCTACCTGTCGCCACAAGTTCCTCAAGTCATCTGCATGCAATAACAGTCAATTCAGGGGTTGGTGTGCGGGGGGGGGTGGGTGGATTTATCGATTGAGGTGGGCGGTGGTGGCTGGAGTGGGCCTGTTTCAAGTTTTACATACCTTGTTGTGTGGGTGAGGGGGGGGGGTAGGGGCCGTAGTTAAGTAGATTTGCACTATTTTTGTTATGGTTTTGGGGGGGGGGGGGGGGGGGGGGGGTGGGGGGGGGGGGGTATTTTAAGGGGGAGCCTCAGTAGTATGCTATGCAGCAACACATTGCACTTTTTTATTAACCACCACTGTTTATCCTCCTAAAACCAAAACATATCACTGGTAAATTTAAAACGTCTGAATTTTATAATTTTAAAAAGACCACATGCCCATTCACCAAAACATTGTGCCCCTGTCTGAGGGAATGAACATAACTGAAATGGTAACAGTTCCCTATCCAAATGGCATTTTTGTCTGAATGGAGTTAATCAGGGTATACAATTCATTATTTGAGTTGCTCCGTACCCAGTCAGATGTAGAAAACTAATGAAACTATACACACTCCCTGGCCTTCCATTACATACACATCGAATAAAATTTAAAGGACGAGGCTGCATACCGTGAGTGTCCGTAACGTTAATTTGTTAACTGAAAACCCATTAACTATTTATGTATGCAAATCTCGATTGATGTTGAAAGGTTGGGTGATAGCACTAGAATATGTTCACCCAATCGATTAGCCCTGGAAAACCATGTCCCACCCCTGTTCTAATCTCCTCCGAACACACCCACTGCTCAGTATGGAAGGCAGATATATGTAACCTATATAATGCCCACATAACAGCCGTGATATGTGCATACCTGGAAAATTGTTGTTTCATCACAGCGCAGAAATCCATCAAATATTGTAATGCAGGGACGGCCCTTAGACAAGCCACACCTATCAGAGACACCTGTGATACACTAAAGTTTTAAATTGGATATTTTACCATATTATTCGTTAAAAATGTTTTTGCGGTAATACTATTTATAGTTATCCAGAATATGCAGTATTAAGATACTGTGCGCAGAATTAAACACAAACATCATGATTTTTGTGACATAAGTGATGAATAATAAAACAAAACAAAAAAAAAAAGAGCTTTTGACCACTAAATGACTTCAAAGTTGAGCTAAGCACATAAAAGGCATGTTTTTGTGTGTTAAAAACACTTTGTAATTGTAAGAAATGGAAGGCAAGGTTAGACATTTAAAAAGGCTAAATATCCTCTTTTTTTTCAAATTTTAAAGAAAATCAGTTTATGTCATTTGTTTATTTTTTGGATGACAAAAATCAGCTTCGACACACTAATTTTACCGTCAGCTTGAAATGAACATTTCCACTGGTACGTTTATGTTAGGTTGTAAATAGTAATATGAGTAATTATAAGTATACATCAGTTCCTTTCATCTTTTCCCTCCCTGCTCCATAATGGGAACACTTGGTGTGACTATAGACCATGATTTATATTTTTTTTTTTTTTTTTTTTTAATTTTTTTAATTTATTTTTTTTTTTATATTCTATTTTTAATTTCTCTAAATCTTCTTGGCGTCTTAAGCCAACGACCGGGTCAAAGCAAGACAGTGGGGCGGTACGCCCTATTGTGCCCCCCCCTTAAGGGAAACAGCCGAAATAAGAAAATTTTATTCTTTGCCCCCGTTGTTCCAACACCACCTAATGGCGTCCCTTTAGGGCAAACGACAAATTCAAATACGCGTTTTAGTCGTTGTTTACCGTAATCAAAAATTGACCTGGCAAAACGGTTGATCAGCCCCGTTAGGTGATATATATAAATATGAATATAAATAATATATAATATATTATATATAAAAATATATAGTATATAAATAAATATAAATATAAATATTAAAAATAGATATATATATATATATATATATATTATATGCTTCACATCCTTCTCTCGGTATTTTTTTTTATTTTTTTTTTATTTTTTTTTTCGTTTAACCAGCGCACTTGGTCTCTTCAGCCCCTTCGGCCAAATTTACATGTCAATGCGAGGGCTGGGAACCTGAGGGACTTGTTCCTTCCATCCGGTCCAGGAGCTTCGCGCCCTCCCATCCACAGATGTGTTTATCAACAGAAGCCGTTCAGGTATATTCATCAAATTTTCCGGCCGTAAAACATTTCTTCAAACTCTGCCCGCCCGGTTTGAACCCATGAAAAACACCAGGTACCCGCCATACACGCCGAAGCCATTACCACCCTAGCCGCGGCCTCCCCCTCACATCACTCATCTCTCTCTCTATATATTAAATATATATATATATATTAAATATTTATTATATATATATATTATATATATATATATATATATTTATATTATATATATTAAGCAGTGCATTTTTCTATCGTAGACAAAAAAATGTTGGGGAAAATGAGCGGTTGAGTTTTTTTTTTAAAGGCATGTATTTTTAAACGCCTGTTTATTTAGCTTCAATAATCCATTTAATTTTAAACAAGTAAGTATTGGGGCCCAATTGAAAACGCAGCAATAGAGATTCAGCTGCCAGCGACCCATAGCTGATTGACAGCGAGCGTCAGGGTCATGCTAACCAAGTCTCACCAAGACGCTAACTTCCTTTCCCCCCCAAGTGGTGGTCCAGGAAACACCGCTTCGATGACCATGCAGACTGTCCGAGAGAGAGTAGGTATTCGAAAGAGTGGAAGGCAGAACCCGTCCCCCAAAAAATGCCGTGTACTGGAAGAAGTTACGGGAATCTGTCTGCTCCGAACAAATGGCGGCCTGATCTACGCTAGCCACTGTTGTATAACAAGACTCAAGCTGCCGCAACAAAACCAACGACCACCCCCTTTTCAGTGTGAACTATGGAAGAAAGATAGAAGAAAACAGTAGAGATACGAGCCAAGTTTTATTTAATTTTAAATTATGGAATACAGCAGGGTCTCCTGATACAAGAGTTGTGAAGATATTATGCTATAAAAATTATTTATCAATACTTTACGAAAATATGGAAAGAAAGATTAAAATAAACACAAAATCTGGAGTCATGCAGCAAAAGGTGTTCAAGTGTCTCGATTACTCTCTTTGCATTTTTGTTGTCAATAGCTGAAGTTGATGGTCCCCAACGTAACCAAGATTCAACATAAATTTTGTATGGCGTCCGAACTGAAACGTAAGAATAGTAGTGCCCCAACAATCTTAATGAACAATACCACTAGCCCAGAATATTGTCCTAAGTCAACAAACGAATATCTTAAAAGGGTTAACTATAAGGTTATCATTCTGTGAAAAACCGTAGTTCAACAGTTCACTTGAAAGAGATTTGGAAATGATAGATGGTATTTTTAACAGACGTAATCAAATGGTTAGGAAATTCTTATTTCTTCCAGGTACTCTCGTAAACTCCTGTATATCAATCTCTCTTTCACTCAATCGAAGTCGTCTCACAAAAATTTCTTATTTCAGTTTCCCTAATGTCAAATGATTTTGTGTTTTCGTATGGCACTGTTTCGGATCTAGCATCGGGCCCATTTAGGTAAATCAGCTGTCTAAAGTAATGCTACTACGTGATGTTTGACTACCCTAGTGTTACTTTGAGCCATGGAGACTTCCCTAACTGTTATATACATTACGGCCGCATCTGTTAATTGTGTCTCAACCGGCATTTGAACGCATCATTTGGAACTGTTTCAGTAGGCCAGTTAAAATAACCCCCCATCACATAATTTACAATATAACCCCACCCAAAATCTTGAGAAATTGGAGCTCATGGAATTCAATCGCCTAGGCCGGTCCCAAGCCCGGCTGAAAAATGAGGAGGGCGTTCTGCATGGAAGCGCAGTAAGGGGGGCAGCAGGCCAATCACTGTTATAATTTAATATTTTGATTATGTTGATCTTACAAGATGGAACCGGACAGATTCTAAAGGCGACGAACTGGAACGGACTAGGGACTATGACTTATGGAAATTGGAACAGCAGAAGTATAATTGGAAGAAGAGAGAGCTGGTGGAGAGATGAGGAAAGGCAAACTAGAAACCCTAACTAATACGGAACCAAAAGAAAAAAGGACAGAGAGTATGGATTCGATGGCAAACACGCTGCTCTTACAGGTGTACCCACATCTGAAAGAGCA